>JALPQI010008546.1:0-36203 GCA_025490895.1 Thaumatotibia leucotreta
ATTGTACTCACTCTGCTGTTTCCGCCACTGTTGCTTGCTGACGAAGGTGTCTTCGGCACCAATAGTGAGGAAGTTCCGGTCGCCGACCTGCAGCGTGCACGGCTCGAATACATTCAGCAGCTTTAGGTTCTTTAGGTCTTCGCCTGTGGAAGAATGTCTTATTTTAGGATTGCACTACAAAAATAGTAGATGGGCCAATCAACTTTTCGATCGACATATTTTCTGTCTGCTGCGTCACTTTTCATGAACTTACAAAAGTACGTCAATTACACATATTTACAATGAAAAACAGTTGGAACCTAAATTTTTTTTTTTTTATACCACGTCGGTGGCAAACAAGCATACGGCCCGCCTGATGGAAAGCAGTCACCGTAGCCTATGGGCGCTTGCAACCCCAGGGGTGTCACATGCGCGTTGCCGACCCAATAAGAACTTGTACACTCCTCTTTTGAAGAACCCCATACTGTAGTCCAACGGGAAAACCTCGGCAGGGAGCTCATTCCACAGACGGACCGTCCGCGGGAGGAAGTTCCTCTGAAACCGCACGGTGCGCGACCATTTAGGTTGCAAGGTGTGAGGATGAGCGAAAAGCAGTGAAATGTATCGATGTGAACTTGTGTGGCGCCTAACACATGTACAATTTATAAGCATTCTAGAAAACTTGATGAAATTGTCACCTGGGTTACGGGACAAAATAGTGTCGATCGAAAAGTTGATTGGCGCAGATATATATTACCTTAACTTTTTCAGATAATTAAATAGCCTACCTACTTAGACACTCACTATGAAACAATACTTGTCAAAGTCATCTGACATATTATATTTATGGGTGAAAACAAATAATGCCTTATCAAAAAATAAAAGACTTGTTTAAGAAATAACTAAAACGCCGGCCTAAGCTTCAACAATAATGGATGAAGAAATAGATTGTGACAAGTAAAATTATAAAGCCTTTTTTAAAAAAAAGGAATAAATTGAGTTGATATTTTGTAACATTATACTCTTTAAATAAATAAAAAATTACAGGCTATCTTTTCTGTGATCACGAGTGTTTTGAAACAGTATCCATACATGAGTATATCAACATAGGAGAGAATGAGTTCACCCACAAAATAACGTTCGTTTTCTCATGGATGCCATTGTCAGAACGGGACCAAATTAAAGTGAACATCAGTTTAAAAAAAAAAAGAATTATCAAAATCCCTTCACCCAGTCGCAAATTCTGAGATAACAAACATAAAAAAAATATTTAAAAAAAACAGTTGAATTGAGAACCTCCTCGTTTTTTAAGTAGTTTGTAAACTCACCTTCAACAAGATACTTGGGCTGCTGCGGTGCAGCCTCCTTGGTCTCCTTGGACAGCGCGCGGCATTGCCAGTGCACGCCCACGCTCTCCGTCACCACGGCTTCCACGGTGAACTGACAAATACATTTAGTAATTTATTAGGAGATAACACGGAAATCATACATGTGATGAACAAAACTTAAAATAATAGGTACAAACGTTCTCAAATAGAGATGCTTCCATATACGTCTGTCACTGAGAACATAATACTATATTATACAATACTAAGAAAATTTACTAACATGCAAATTAACACAAAATTAAGTTTCACTTAACATACGTGCATAAACCTAAACTAATGCAACAAAGGAACAAAAAAAATAGTTTGTAATTTCAATTGTCGGCAAGTTTAATTTTGTATACATTTATAATGACTGCCTTGAACTGGGCGCGGGATTTTGAAAATAGATCAATCTCGAGTAAAAACTTATTGTAGTGGTCGCAAGTCTATATATTGGAGCCCGTTTTCCAGCGTTGGTCTTGGTTTTCGGAACGCTAAATAGATGTGTAGACCGCGTTAGTTTAAGAGGAGCTCGAAATTATTTTATTATGCGGCAGTGACTGCTGACGAAAGCAGCGAGGTCATAAATAGAGGCAGGTCTGTTAAGTCTTAGACAAAAGCCCAATCCTGCTTTACTAAACTATATTACATATAAGTAGAAATTGCAGTCGGCAATGTTTCAAATTACATTTCTCTAGCTCTAAAGTTTAGACAGTAAGGCACTGGTCTCACCGCCAGCTACTAAGTTATGAATTATCGGCTATAAACACGAACAAAAGATACGCACTCCCGTGTAAATAAAAGAGACACGGCGATACTCGCCTGGCAGTGATAGCTGATAGCTGGGCGAGTATCGCCATCGCCGTGTCTCTTTTATTTACACGGGAGAGCGTATCTTTTGTTCGTGTTTATAGCCGATAGTTCATAGCTTAGTAGCTCGCGGTGAGACCAGTGCCTAAAAGCGGGTTGTTTAACACTCTTTTGAAAGGTCGGTTAACATTGCCCTGTAGATTACTGCCAATTCATCTTTAGCAGTCTTATTTGCTAAACGACATTGGAAATAGCAGTTGACGTCAGAAAACTTACATCTTTAGGTAAGAATGTTGTTTACGAAATAAACCACTAGGTATGAATGGGCCAAACTTTGAAACGAACATACTGATTGGTGCAACAACTAACACGGAGCACTCACCTTATGATCATGCATCTTATGTTTCCTAGCCGCCTTCATTTCCTTGGTCATATGGAGCCAATTGGCGCTATCCAACGCTCCCAGCGGGCCGTACACCACCTGCCCGGGATAGAACTCCGATGACGAGTACGGCGTTGAACGCCGGCGGCGTAGGGAGTAGTCTTCCAGGGGACAGTTCTCAAGGTCTGGGTACTCGAGACGGGAGCCGTCTGCTGACACGAGGCGCAGTTTGCTGTTCACTGACTGTAAATAGTGTATTGATTATTCAGCAGTCGATGAGTTGATGGAAGTAAGGTATTCGGCACAGCAGTTTAACCCTCTGCGACTGACGTTAGGTCTATAAATACTTTGCAATTACGCCATTACGATGTTGATAACAAGATTCAATCATTTCACGTCATGTGACCATGTTAGTGGCAGAGGGTTAAAAGCGAAGTCATAGCCGAAAAGGATAAATATAAAATGCGAAATAGAAAGTGTTTAAAAAAATTAGATTACCGACAAAAATTGTCTATATGACTGTGTATGAATTAAGTTCTTACAATTTTATTTGTCATTTACTTAGGAATCTAAAATGCCATTAACTTTAAGAACTAGATTTTTTCAAAGATATCAAATTGGAGAAATGCGATATTATCATTGATAAATGCTACTCTACCATATCGGGTGTTTTCTGCTCTAGTAAACTCTTGTACAGTTATAATTAACAAGAAACCCAATCAGTGAAAATTAATTAACGCCTTGAAACTAGCAGACATAATCAATGGCGCACGTGGAGCCACATTGTGTAACATCTAAGATTATAATTATTTGTTTAACCTTTATTGTTAACAAACAAATTAAAATCTACAAATTGCTGATTTAATGCTGTAGGAGCATATAGATCGTTTCACTTACGAAGATGCGCAGATCTGTCCAATGTAACCCGAAATATCACCACATTACGAACCAACGTACGCGTCTTCGTAAGTGAAACGATCACTAATTCATATTTTTGGTATTGATTATTTACTGATTTATTGTAAATATTTACTGATTTGTTGTATTATATTAGAATAGTTGAAATTTTAGTGAGTTGATCTTAGTCACTACGGTCAAATACCATAGAAATGCTGATGGGTAAATCCACAAGACTGTAACTAGGGATTGCAATTGCTGGATCCAGCATCCAGCAATCCAGCTGGATCCAGCGCATTTTACGGTCTGCTGGATCCAGCAGCCAGTGCTGGATCCAGCGCTGCGGATCCGCAAATAAAATTTACCAAAAAAATGCATAATCAACTTTACATAAACTTATTTTACGTCGTGTTTGAAACGGTTCAGCGATCCCCATTGGCTAATAATAGTAATAATACGTATGCTCCTTCCAATTTATGGTTGAAACAATGTGTATGGCTAAAAGTGGGAAAGAGTGGATAGATTCTAATGTAGTGCTTCGGAATGAGAAATCTATGTTTATGCTACGTTTTTGGTAGGGTTTAAATTGCATGAGTTTGGTTTTATTTAAATTAAGCTTTAAATTGTGATCATCCGACCAGGTTACGATATTTTGAATGGTTGTATTTAAGCTATTATTTAAATCTAATTCATTGTGGCAAAGTTGAATTACAGATATGTTGTCAGGAAAAAGAGAACAAAATTTATCTACACATTTAGGCAGATAATTTATTATCAATATAGAATAAAAATAAAATACAACCGAGAACACTGCCTTGGGGTATAGATATTCGTTTTATCTGATTTAAATATTTGTATGGTACCTGTGATGTAGTTGTGATATTGATATTCTATTTCAACGCATTGTGTACGACCCATAGATATATGAAAGAGAGAGATTTGTAACGAAGCGAAATCGTAATGAGTCTCGGTGTCTCCGAGGTCGGGCCTTTGCCACGCTGTGATTGGCTAAAGCGCGGAGTGAAGCGCGGCACTAGAGAAGAGGCTACGTCGATAAATTATTAACCATAGATATTTGATAAGGCCGGAATATTAAGAAAAACATTAAAATCGATCTATCATTCAATAAGAAATAAATACAGATTAAAATATCGCATTGAACGATGTATCTAATCTTTATAAACATGTATTTGAATATGAACAAAGCAATTTATTAACGACATTATCTTAGTTGTGGCTGAGAATCAAATGAACAAATAATTATTTAGACGGTTGTACCCTTAATAAACAAAATGTTATCTTCCGTTTCCGCGATGGTCACATATTTAAATAAAACAATTTCAACCTTTGACAACGGTTATTGTAAGAGGTTCAAAATAATGAATATACACGATATAATCTATTTATATTGTTTTACCTTTATGAAGATAAGATATTGATACAAAGGTCAAAATATGAAAGAAAAATTGAATAAATAATCAAATACCTTAACAATTTATCGACCCTATTTGTCATCGGCACGGTCAGTCGTACCTCTAGTTCGCGGCCTGCTCGCAGCGGCCGTACCAAGAAATGATGAATGATACATTGCACAGTCGCTTACCAAATTGTGACTTGCTTGCTATTCTAAGCCGTCAATGTAAAACGCACATACAATTTGTCACTGAATAGTTCAACCAATTGGTACGCCCAAGTAAAATCATCATGACGTTTATGTCAGCGGTTTGTTGTTATATATTATTTGTAAAAATACGTGGTTTTGTCAACTAATAATTTAAAAAATCAATAGTTACATGTGGTACGTGACTCAATAGTCCTTGAAATGTTTATTTACACTCCTATTTTTACAAGAAATAACGGCACAATTCAGCATTTTGCGGATATGTCCGAGCTCATACTGCAGTCGCGGGTAAGTTGCGACTGGCTCATAGGGCGCGCATCTGTCACACTATAAAGGCCTATCGGCCATAACGCTGCGACCTGTTCCATGCCTCCGTTAGCTATCTATACTGATCTGTGGTACGACCTGCAGGTCCTTAGGTCCCTTATAAGGTATGGTATGAACCAATTGTGAGCTGAGCCTCTAATACCCATTCCAAATATTTTTTGCAATAAAATATCATACAAAACACAATCACAAGCTTTGCTCATACCTAGCAACATACCAATACCATATTTTCTGTCATTTATTGTGTTTAAAACTTCGTTTGTGTACTTGAAGCTGACGATGTTGAGTGACCTTTTCGGAAACCGTTTTGAAAATCGTTAAATACATATTTTAAACTTTTCACAAAAAAATCGGTTTGACATAGCGGTTTCAAAAGTTTTGAAAAAATTTTAGAAGGGATGGGCCTATATGTTTAATAACGGACATTTTAAGGGGATCTGGGACTGTTCCTTCTGTAAAATACTGGTTAATAAGAAGTGTCATAGGAGGGGTTAACTCTTCAGCGCATTTTCTTACTAAATGGGGTGGTACTGGCAACTCATCTTGGCCAAAACTTCTTTTATTTTTGAGACATTTAATTAGTTTAAAAACTTCAAGTGAGGTGACGGGGCTAAGGTAGAGCGAGTTTTCAGATGATGATATGACGGGTCGTCCCCGGAGCGAAGCTTCAGCCCTCTGCGGAGTCGGTTTTTGAAATTCTATCCAATTTTAAACTAAGGGGTACACTAAAAGGTTTCAAATAAACAAAATAATAAAATAAAAAAATCAAAAGTTCCCCGACTGCAGTCGAAAGAAAATATAGTAATAAAATAAGACAAGCGCCTATATGTAAATACGCTCACAAGAATTAACCTGAAAAAGGAATTATTTGTCACTTCTCAGTTCGCTTAAAACGGCAGTAGTGTCTTTTAATTTCTTTATTAATTTATTTTTAACGTTTTTTTTTAGGTATATAATGCGCACAAGATTGCGCGTTATTGTCCTCCCTTTCATAACATTGGATATTATTATTGATAATTAACCTGTTTTATTGCAAAAAATCGTTTTTTTTTGGTATTTTTCCTACCTGCTGGATCCGCGCTGGATCCAGCTGGATTGACGCCGATCCAGCAAAAATCCAGCTGGATTGAAAACACTGCTGGATTGCAATCCCTAACTGTAACATCAACTGCCAATTCTACCATGCTTTTAAATTAATTAATCAAAGTAAAGTAGAGCTAACCAGCATGAGAGAAAACAGAAAGGACTGATTAGAATCACTAATAGCTGGTCACGCGGAGCAAGCAGCGACGCGTCGAGCGTCCAAGGGATTTGGACGGCGTCCACTCAGGCACGCATACGTTTGCATTTGTTTAACATGGACGCGCCCCCGTATGCCCCGCTGAACTCCAGGCTCGAGCGTCTCCTCAGGCATTAGACTAATTTACCTTTGAAGTGCCGACCCATGATTCAAGACACACGGCCAAGTCGGGAGTGAACTCTTCAAGCGGTTGCAGCCGCTCGCTAGCCACACTCGGGATGACGTGTTTGGTGCCGACGACTTGAAGCGCCGCGGTCATCACGATGTCGCGGCAGTAGCCTCGTTGAGTGTCCTTGCCGGCGATGAGACGGCGGACCACGTCGCCCGGCATCAGAGAGCGGCCAGACCAACATGATAATTGGTGATGTGATGTAACTTCAGTAACTTACCTTTGAAGTGCCGACCCACGATTCAAGACACACGGCCAAGTCGGGAGTGAACTCTTCGAGCGGTTGCAGCCGCTCGCTGGCTACGCTCGGGATGACGTGTTTGGTGCCGACGACTTGAAGCGCTGCGGTCATCACGATGTCGCGGCAGTAGCCTCGCTGAGTGTCCTTGCCGGCGATGAGACGGCGGACCACGTCGCCCGGCATCAGAGAACGGTCGGCCAGACCAACCTGATAATTGGTGCCGTGATGTTCTACAGTAACTCACCTTTGAAGTGCCGACCCACGATTCAAGACACACGGCCAAGTCGGGAGTGAACTCTACGAGCGGTTGCAGCCGCTCACTGCCACGCTCGGGATGACGTGTTTGGTGCACACGACTTGAAGCGCCGCGGTCATCACGATGTCACGGCAGTAGCCGCGCTGCGTGTCCTTGCCGGCGATGAGACGGCGGACCACGTCGCCCGGCATCAGAGAGCGGCCAGACCAACCTGATAATTGGAGATGTGATGTAACTTCAGTAACTTACCTTTGAAGTGCCGACCCACGATTCAAGACACACGGCCAAGTCGGGAGTGAACTCTTCGAGCGGTTGCAGCCGCTCGCTGGCCACGCTCGGGATGACGTGTTTGGTGCCGACGACTTGAAGCGCCGCGGTCATCACGATGTCACGGCAGTAGCCTCGCTGAGTGTCCTTGCCGGCGATGAGACGGCGGACCACGTCGGCCGGCATGAGAGAGCGGCCAGACCAACATGTTAATTGGTGATGTGATGTAACTTCAGTAACTTACCTTTGAAGTGCCGACCCACGATTCAAGACACACGGCCAAGTCGGGAGTGAACTCTTCGAGCGGTTGCAGCCGCTCACTGGCTACGCTCGGGATGACGTGTTTGGTGCCGACGACTTGAAGCGCCGCGGTCATCACGATATTACTGCAATAACCGCGCTGCGTGTCCTTGCCGGCTATGAGACGGCGGACCACGTCGCCCGGCATCACAGAGCGGCCAGGCCAACCTGATAATTGGAGATGTGATGTAACTTCAGTAACCTACCTTTGAAGTGCCGACCCACGATTCAAGACACACGGCCAAGTCGGGAGTGAACTCTTCGAGCGGTTGCAGCCGCTTACTGGCCACGCTCGGGATGACGTGTTTGGTGCCGACGACTTGAAGCGCCGCGGTCATCACGATATTACTGCAGTAACCGAGCTGCGTGTCCTTGCCGGCGATGAGACGGCGGACCACGTCGCCCGGCATCAGAGAGCGGCCAGACCAACATTTTAATTGGTGATGTGTGATGTAACTTCAGTAACTTACCTTTGAAGTGCCGACCCACGATTCAAGACACACGGCCAAGTCTCGAGTGAACTCTTCGAGCGGTTGCAGCCGCTCGCTGGCCACGCTCGGGATGACGTGTTTGGTGCCGACGACTTGAAGCGCCGCGGTCATCACGATGTCACGGCAGTAGCCGCGCTGAGTGTCCTTGCCGGCGATGAGACGGCGGACCACGTCGCCGGGCATCAGAGAACGGTCGGCCAGACCAACCTGATAATTGGTGACGTGATGTTCTACAGTAACTTACCTTTGAAGTGCCGACCCACGATTCAAGACACACGGCCAAGTCGGGAGTGAACTCTTCGAGCGGTTGCAGCCGCTCGCTGGCCACGCTCGGGATGACGTGTTTGGTGCCGACGACTTGAAGCGCCGCGGTCATCACGATGTCGCGGCAGTAGCCGCGCTGAGTGTCCTTGCCGGCGATGAGACGGCGGACCACGTCGCCCGGCATCAGGGAGCGGCCAGACCAACATTATAATTGGTGATGTGATGTAACTT
The DNA here is from genome assembly GCA_025490895.1 of Thaumatotibia leucotreta. Lineage (NCBI taxonomy): Eukaryota > Metazoa > Arthropoda > Insecta > Lepidoptera > Tortricidae > Thaumatotibia > Thaumatotibia leucotreta. The sequence goes on from JALPQI010008546.1 coordinate 8,903, forward strand.
CAGTAACTTACCTTTGAAGTGCCGACCCACGATTCAAGACACACGGCCAAGTCGGGAGTGAACTCTTCGAGCGGTTGCAGCCGCTCGCTGGCCACGCTCGGGATGACGTGTTTGGTGCCGACGACTTGAAGCGCCGCGGTCATCACGATATTACTGCAGTAACCACGCTGTGTGTCCTTGCCGGCTATGAGACGGAGGACCACGTCGCCGGGCATCAGAGAACGGTCGGCTACACCAACTTGATAATTGGAGATGTGATGTAACTTCAGTAACTTACCTTTGAAGTGCCGACCCACGATTCAAGACACACGGCCAAGTCGGGAGTGAACTCTTCGAGCGGTTGCAGCCGCTCGCTGGCTACGCTCGGGATGACGTGTTTGGTGCCGACGACTTGAAGCGCCGCGGTCATCACGATGTCGCGGCAGTAGCCTCGTTGAGTGTCCTTGCCGGCGATTAGACGGCGGACCACGTCGCCGGGCATCAGAGAACGGTCGGCCAGACCAACCTGATAATCGAAAATAGGTGTCAGATTTACTTGAAGATTTTACTTGTATATCCTTCGACAGATATAACATATTCAATTATTCACTGTCAGTGGTCTGTGGACACGAGGAATCTCGGCGAGCCTAGTTTTGTGAAAAATATTCATTTTGAGATTTAAACACTCAAACCCTCCACTTTCAAGACTTGAGGCAAAGGCACTCCTACGCACAAAATAAGCCTTTTTAATTTTTGAATAGGCACAGTAAAGTAGAGTATTTAAGACTGAAGCCCTAATGGCCTGGCCACGACATTGGTCTAAGGCGACCAGCGGCGAGCGAATCCATGAGTTGGAGCGGGATGCCGATATGGGTACATTGGGTACTCCCTCTCGCACGTATGGTTTTCCGCTCGCCTTAGACCAATATAGCCGGTCGCCGGGCGTTAACGCCGCGGCCATGACATCGGTCTAGTCTAAGGCGACCGCCTTATAGCGGAAAACGTAAGGTGCTCAATCTCCTACCCATATCGGCATCCCGTCAGGGATTCGCTCGCCGCTGGTCGCCTTAGACCAATGTCCTGGCCGGGCCGTAAGGGTTCCAGTCTTTAAACCTCGAAATGAGCGTTATCCTCAACTATAGGTAAGCCAGCCTCTAAGACAAAGCCAAAAGAGGTTTATGTGACAGATTGTTAACCGTGAAAGTGTTAAAGTACCTAGCCGTCCATTATTCCTATCGGATGGGATGAATCGCATAAAACGTAGTTCGTGTTCTGTATACGCAGTAATCGGCCTGGTGATGCATCTGCATGTTCGTATCATGCTGATAAGATCATTTGAAAGTGATGAACTGATGAAGAAAGAATATAAACTTTATAAGTAACGGCCCAGAAAGTGGACAACGATTGTTAAGCTAGGCATTGAACAGGTTAGCAATGCACGCCCCAACAATCGTCGTACAGATTACGCGAGTTTTTAATTAAAGAGCTATATTAATAAAATCGCGTCATTCAATCTTCTAAAAAAATACGCTCGGATGATCGGTATTTTAAGCAAATTATACATAATTCGCCATATTGTAACCGCATAAAGGAAAGATCAATGAGCATGCAGCAGTCAGCCAGAACTTAATAAATAAAGTATAAGAAGCTAGACATTTAGGCGCTCAGCCATTCATAAAGGTTGTTACCCTACAAAGGGCAAAACTGTCGACCTCGCCCCAAGTTAGGTAAATACTGTTATTCTCAAGTCAACTACAAATGAAAAACATTAATCTTTTCAACTTCATATTGAATATTTAAACGAACTGACACGCCAACCTTATAAAAGTAATTAAGTAGTAAAGCAAAGGACATAACGCATATTATTTACGACTGTTTGTAGCAGAAAGGATGTTAAATTATTTGTGTAAAACATGATTGAAAGAAACTTGGCTTGTTTTGGAGTATAAAAAAATCGTAAAGTAATTTTTATTCTACTGGTCGCATTTCAACTGTAATCAGGGGATTTCAATTGGGGTCACTCCAATCACGCCTATATTATTGTATAGGTTGTTATTTAAAAAAAATATTTTAAGTTATACTGTGTTAGTGCTCAGAAACTCTACCAATCACAGTATTTTTTTTTGTAGAGTGTAACAAAAATCAGGGTCCGGAACCGATATTTTACAAAAACCTTGATAAAACCCAATATTTTATACTCTTTATGTACTGCTCAATATCTTATGAAATTTACAATATCATATTTTTAAATTAATCCATTAACTTAAAATTTATATACCAAAAAACGAAAAAGAACGAAAAAAGACATGTTCTTTTTGTATAGAAAAAATAATGATTCCTTTCCCGGACAAAAATAGTGGTGATCCATTTAAGAGGTTATTCTGATTATTTTTTATTTTAAATTGAGTGTTGAATAATGGCTTACTTCAGATATACACCCCAATTTTTTTGCAGATATATATTACTTTATTTATTACATACTATGTCAGTGGTTAGGTATTGCAAATGGGTGATCTTACATTTGCAATTTTCGAGAAATAAAAGTACAGTCTAAGACAAGCCTGTATGCAAGAGGAATCAGGCAACTGTACCTAATTAACAGTTGGCACTTACAATTGTATTAATAGCAATTCTATATGAATAAATAAATAAATAAGTGAGTTGGGATCAAGAAATAAAGTGAGAGCATGCTAGCGCCTTCCATTCTGCCACACTTGTGTGATTTGATTTAGATTGAAATCAAATATTAAAATTTTTAGACTGATTTTCATACTATTCAAATTTGGGTTAATTTATTGAAAGCAGAAAATGCAAAAAATGTATGCATGTAGATACAAGCCGATAATCTTCCCTACGGCAAGCAACCAAGTGGGCCATTTTTATGAAAATGCACATATTTATAGTTTTAGGTCTGTCACCCAGAAATAATAAATAATATTTAACGCGGCGGGAGTGTGGCAGGGTATCTCATACCCTGCGTTTGACTTTTGTCAATATATTTAGAGTTTTATTTTTGTTTAACTTTTTTTCACCACACTCTCGCGGGGTTAAGAAAAAAATATATATTACAATGTATCCGTAAATACTTATAAGGGTATTTTATCTTTTTTATTTTAGCGGGCAATGTCATTGGCAAGTAAAAGAAAATATATATATTTCATATATGAAGCCTAGTTTCAAGTATTATAATTTAACTATTCATGGCCAAATTATAGTTAGTGTATTAATTGATTTCATGATAACATAAAGCATAAAACAAGATGTCCAGACTGTATCATGCAATTAACTGTGATTCAACATGGTTAATATGAAAATGCATTCCTAAAGAATTACTATCTCATACTATCTTTAACATTTTTAAAGCTGGTATTATACCAGCCTAGTGCTTTCTGTAAAATTATCAAGTGTATAACTAAAGTTTTGTTAAACTTAACCATGTTTGCCATTTCAATCAAACTGTGGGTAGATCAACATGTTCCAGGCCCTTGAATAGTTGCCTTAACCCCCTACTACTGACATTCATGCATAATGAGATTATTGCATGCATAATTCAACCCCCAACCGCTCACTTAGGGGTTGATGCACTTCTCACGACCTATTTCGATGTTTTTAATAAAAATTCAACACCACATGTAGGAAAGGATATGGTAGATTGAAACATGATTTCTAGAACTCAAACTCACCGATTTCTCTGATATGACACGCTCGGTGCCTGACGGATGCCACACAACACGAATTTCGCCTTTTTGAATGGGTGTCTCCATATCGCTTTCTTGGTCGCTGGAGTTGGCTTCATAGTTTTCGAGTACCAGGCCGAAGACCACTTGGCCGTGATTGTTGATTTTATACACTTCATCCTCGTAAAAGTACTGAAAGTCAGTCGGCGAACCTGGATTTTGCCCCGCCATATTGACGAGAATTATCTAAAGACACAAATAATTTTGTTTTTTACGTGATTATGTTCTTTCTGACAGCTGATTGCAATTGAATTGTGGCGCATGCGTCAATTTAGTGATGTCTGTAAGAGTAAGGAGTCGATAACAAAAACATCACTATCGATGCTTCAACGTCTGTCAAACCAACTTTACAGTAGTAAGAAATCATTTGAATCAACAAACAATTAGCAATCTCTTGTTTTGAGTGAATAACATTAAGGTAAGAAAGAGACGTTGTGATTTTCTCGGTCTGTGCCAACCAAAGACAAACAAAACTCTAGACAAACTATACTAAACATAGAAACGCGACGTGCCTTATTTTTGATTTATACTGAGAACTCCAAACGTTGAATGAAAATTTCGGGCAACTACTTAATACCTCACTGTATAATATTACTTTAATTAAGGATTGATTGTAGTAACAGAGACAGTTATTTTAAATTTAAGTTTGTTTGGGAAAGGTACACACAAATTTGTTGACTACTTAGGTAGCTTTCATGCCCGCTATTATAAGGTTTCCTTAAGCAAGAATTTTAGTGTTGACATATGTTTTATTTCATCAAACGATGGGCCATTTTCACTTTAAATGAACGTTTGAAATATTTTTCGCGGAAATATGCGCACTTACCTACTTACTATAAGATTGCTGTGCCCTTGCAGGGTCCATATACATGTGAAATGTAATATGTGTGCAATAAATTATTTGATTTGATTTGATTTGATATTTCGATTGTTTTCGAATCTGGAGGGGAAAAACGGATACCAACTTGGTTACCACAAGATACCTTAAATATTATGTCCGTGGTGTGGCATAGTGGACGAATAAGATCCGACGATTTGTGAAAAATAAAACTGTTGGGATGTATATTAGCTAAAATACGAGGTACAAGCAAGTATAACAAGATTAAAGTTATATTTATGTATACTCTACAAAAACGAGTGGCTAGCCGACTAATGGACTAGAGTAATAGTATGAAATGCGTCTCAGTGCTATTACAATCTTGATGAAATTCTTGTGAAAATTGATTAGTTTATTTACTGCTAAATTAAAATTGACTGAATGTACACAGGTGTTATGTTTTTCTTCTTAATGTTGACACCAATATATCTTAATGTGTTAATTAATATCGATACTTTGTATTTGAGAGTCGAATGAGTTATGTCTTGAGGTACATCACTACTCAATTATGCAACGGGAACGCCATCGTGCGGGCGTTGTTGAAAAAAATAATACGTTTCGTTTCACTTTTACATGAAAAGATGTAAAAGATATTTTGTTAATTTACTTCTGATAAGTAAAAAATACATAAATTAATCGCATCTTTAGTCTTGTTACAGTATTCTGTTTTAGTAATTTTATGACCTCTGGTAACAATTTATAGTACCTATTGACAAACAATATTTCATCAGGTAACGGAACGTAACTATACTATCCTATCCTAATGTTATATTGCTGATTGATGGTTACGTTTGAACGAAAATTAATGATTTTGGATTATATTATACATAAATTAAAATGGAACAAGTAAGAACATACATGCTGTGATATTGAACAATTGTAAAATACAATATTTTTTCAAAAAATGTGCGATGTGGCCCGAAGGCATTCGTCTATTAAGTATTTGATGAGATTGAGATGGAGGCTAGAGAACAGAAAGATAGTCTAATGGTAAGATTGGTAATTACCAAAGCAATTACCATGGACGCCTCGCCTACAACACCGACTGGGGACACTACACTGTTTGAAAGGCCACGAGTGCATTACCAGTCTTTAGATGATTAAAAGTAGAAGGTACGCTGTTTTTTTATAAAGTTTGAATACCTAGCCCTATAACGTATTTCAGAATAAAACACCTTTCTTATAATAATTCGTATAAGATTTCGGTAAAGAATCTTAGTTTCGGCCTACCTACCGGTTAATTACGCTTAACCGATAAAATAAAAAAAATTACCACAACGTGGCCAGGGTGCCACATCTGCCATTCTGCTGAACCTTAGAAAATCGGTGATGATGATGAAGAGTAGGCGGGGTCGAAATAAAAACATAGTTTTAGGCAAATCATTAACCCGGTTCATGAAAGTTGGCTTAAAATACAAGTCCTCAGGACAGTCAGGACATTACGTCATTCTTAATTGCCAATTATGTTTCGATTATTGCTGGCGTACAGAGTAGGTATGATCTTTAATGTAGCTTTGTAACTTTGTAACATGTGAAGGTACATAATTATGTAGGTACATTTTATTACGCACGAAATTATAACAATAATCCTTTCAGATAGGTGCCCCTGCTTTACATTATACAACAAAATGTTAAGTTGTGTCAGCGATACAAACCACTACATTAAGAAAAATGCTCATATCTTTCAAGAATATGGTTCTCTTAAGCTCTTTTGGGTCCAAAAGGTAAACACAGCTGTCACACTGGGCCGCTATTCTCGACGGATCAATACTGTTATCAGAGTGTAGGTGTTGATGCGCGTAGTACACACACAGCCGCGCTCCGATGAGGTCGCTCGCGATAACGTAAACGGGAAATGTAAAATATGCCGCTTCCCGAACTGTTGAAGAGAGCCTCGAGCTACTTCCTTGGACTAGAGTTCGAGGACTACGAGGAACTACCCGATTACGTTGACAATGAAATATTGTTCTGCAAAAATAACGTGTGCGTACATCCTCCAACAGTTGCGAGGCATGAACTCGATGTTATCCACCATCCAGGCTATCTAACAGTCACTACCAAGGTATTTACAGATCAACATAACAATGCCAAACGACCTACGCTATTCTTAAATTGGATACCTAATTCTACGCTCAAGAAATGCCCTTCGGCCGTAGAAACAAGCCCGAGTGATGAGTTGGGACTACGTAAAACTACAAAAGAAATAAAGCCAAACGACTCAAACAAGAAGATTGATTCTAACAACGAACACGCATTTTCCGACTCCTCAGAAACAACCAGTATTAATTCTAACTCCGATAAACATAGTATTAAGTCTAATGATACGCGATACACGCATAACGAAACTACGCAAGACGAATTGACAACTAGCTCAAAACCTACTGTAAAGACCGTTGATTCGGCAAAAGACAGTGTTTTTGGCAGTTTTGAGAAAGATGAAAACAAGGACGATGTGTTTTTGTTTGATAAACACGTGAGGTCTCAATCTATGACGTCAGTCAACATAACCATTGCTAATCCTACAGTCGAAAACATCGATTTGACGCCTGACTCTGTATCCGGTGACAAGTTTATAAGATCGCTCTCTATGAGTTCATGTGATGAAGGCAACCCCAATTGGATGAGCACTCCAGAATTCCTAGCTTTGAAGCACAATTTGGTGTTCCCTGAAAGCGTCCAGAGCTCACCGGTGCCGCAGAGACGTGCACCAATAAAATGTCGAAGGTCAGTGTCAATACAAACAAATAGAGTTAAGTGACCAACTAAATTAAAACTTGATTTCGAAATGTTTTGATTTAGGAGTAGTTTCATTGCACTTTTACATTGCGCATAGCGGCCATAGTCCTGGATAACTGCTAACTATACCAATCTTCAGTAAAATCTAAAAAAAAATGTTTAATTAAAAATTTATGTGAACTCGAGGTTTAAGATTTTAAGTAGGTACGTAATAAAATTATGATTGTGTTCTAAAAGTGCGTGATTATGGAATAATGCAAGTTTTTAGGTAGGTATGTTTTATTGTTTTAGATTCTACTGACAATTGGTATGGGTAAAAAAACAATGTAGATGTAGGATGGCAAAAACGGAACCCTTTTACCTATAGTTTCGCCATGTCCGTCTGTCCGCAGCATAGCTCAGTGGCCGACGTGGCCGTTAATACTAGATATCTGAAATTTGGTACAGGTATACATATTAATCATACCAACAAAGTGGTACAATAAAAACTAGAAAAATATTTTTTTTCGGGTACCTCTGCAACTGGTGAAGTGGGGATGATTTTTTTATTTACTGTAATCCTATAGTGTGGGGTATCATTGAATAGGTCTCTTAAAAAGAATAAGGGTTTTAAAAGAAACTTTTTTTCTAACGTCAATATTTTCGAAAATAGCCGTTCCAGGATAATAAAAAATCGTGCCCCTCCATCTCTACATAACTTATGATTCATAGGTCCAAAAAATGTGGAAAAAATCATGAATAGTGGGCTTATAGAATACTTTAAAGTAAAACTATTTTGAACATAATCGACCGAACCGTTTTTGAATAACTACGGAATCCTACACTGAGCATGGCCCGACATGCTCTTGGCCGGTTTTATTATTACAATAATTGAAAATGGATTGAATTTGTAGGTACGTCATTGCTACAATAATATACATAGGGTTCTCTGATAAGTGATAAGATGTACTGAAATTGAAACCTGACTTAGTAATTTACCGATTGGATCGATATCTTCATTAAAGTAGGTAGCTCGTGACTCATGAATAATGCAAAGCGACGTATGCACTGTTGTCGAGCATGTTACATGTTACTGCAACCGCAACAACTTAAATATTCACTTGACTGAGTAGGTATATATTATGTAGGTTACCTTACTTTACCTTTGCTTATTATATATTATGTGTAATATACCTTTCGCGACCTTATGATTGATAGGTACCAATTACCTGAGTATATATTATTTTTAGCTAGTACCTAATAGTACGTTGGCACTAAAACGACGTAAAAGCCTAATTGATGATAAACCCAAATTGCCAAGCAGCTAAATGTATTTTCAATGTAAATTAGGCAAGGCAAGCTTGTCGCTTGCCGGTTCATTTCGGTTTTGAATGTAAAGTTCCTTAGTTACACCGTGTTTGTAACACTTGACAAATAAATGCGACATATTAGAGAACTTGACGTTGAAGCCGAAAATATGCCAAAAAGAAGACTGGAAGTTGAGAGGACACGAGAACCATGTCCATGGTCGTATTGGCGAGAACCGCAAGCACCCTGGAGGTCGCGGTAATGCCGGTGGTGTACCATCACAGAATCAACATGGGTAAATACCACCCTGGATACTTCGGCAAGTTGGGTTGGGTATGAGGAACTACCATCTGAAGCGGAATAAGGTCTGTCCTGTCCTGAACCTTGACACGCTATGGACCCTGGTGTCTGAGCAGGCGCGTCTGAAGGACGGTACCAAACGCCAATGTCATTGACGGCAAAATGCCCGTTTTCAACATTGTTAAGACTGGCTTGCAGTAAGCTGCTTGGCAAAAGCAAGCTCCCCAAGCACCTCATGGTCGTAAAGACCAAGTTCTTCTCAAAAGCGTTCGAGAAGAAGATCAAGAACGTTGGAGGCGTTTGTGTCTTGTCTGCGTAATTTAAGGGTACCTACCTTTTTTTTTTGTTTAGGGGGGGAGAAATGCTTTACGCATACCGCCCGGGTGCGGGAGGGGACCCGAACGGTTATGTGGGACTCCCGTTTGGCTAATGAGGCCTACGGTATACCCACTAAAAACCCCCCCACATGCCACCTCATCGCCTTTTGGCGGGGTCACGAGAACGCTCTCGCTCACATTCGCGACCCCGCCGGCGGCAGCTGCTTCCGAGCAGCTCCATCGCGGGTGTCCGAAGACCCTCCACGCTGGACGCGCCAGATGGTTGGGCGCGCCTTCCTCCTCGGTCTCCATTATGTATTGTGGCGGACCCTCCCGAGAACGCCACAAGGAGACCTTGGGTGCCGGAATATTTCCCGGTACCCAGCGGCATATAAGGTCTATGGTTATGCCGCCGACCACACTTCGGCTGCAGAGGATAGGACGAGCGGCAACGACAACACCGACACTCCTCTTCCTCTGCAGCCCCACCGACGCCGTTACGGCCCAGCCAAGATCGCAGGGGGTAGGGAGAGTGGCGCTCCGTAATACCATCACGCTTCTCCCCCTGCTATCCCACCTCGGCCGCAGAGGATAGGGAGAGCGGCAACGACAACACCGACACTCCTCTTCCTCTGCGGTCCACCTCCACGCGTCCTAAGCGGGCTCGGTGAGCCCGCTTGGAGCGTCCTCCTCGGGCCAGCCGGCGGCCCAAAACTGGCCGGCCCTGGGTGCCTCTTCGCTTCACCGTGAGTGACCAGTCCACGGTTACCGAGCCCCTCCACCACGACCAGGTGGGCACCCCACGGGGGGAAGAGTACCTACCTACATTCATTTAGCATAAAATGACTTCATGGAACTCTACTCGTAAATTGTTCCTTTGATCAATTTATAAAAGGAATTCTTTAATTGCCCTTTGTTTTCTGGGTAAAAGAATTATAAAGGGATTTTAATTAATTCTTCTGCGCAAAAAGTGACATAATTTGCTACATTTGAAGTCTGCGTATGGAAGGGTTGTCCGTTAGCAATCAATGAAATTATTAATTCATAATGCGTACCTACTAAGTAAAGTGTTAGGTATTTTTTGCAAGGGGAGTCAGGTAGCTTGTCTTCGCCTGAACTCGGATGGCTAAACTACAGAGTCGTATGATTTTGGTACATAATACGTAGTTTCGGTACCTTAAATACCTATTCTAATTCTACCTAATACAGTTTTTAGCGTATACAGCTATACATACGGAAAGGATTGCCAAAGCGGTATCTACGTTAAAGGACTATGCGTCAGAATGGACCAAAAACCAACAGAGCTGGGAGTAGTGTCATTAAAAAGGTCTGCTTAGGTACTTTATTTCATTCTATAAGTGCAAAGTTGAATTCCATTGGATAATTTTATATGAGTAAGGTGTACCGCGGGCACTCTCTAAGTAAATCACCGTCGACCAGACATCATTCATCATACTATTTACTCTGACTAAAATACAAATATCTCCGTTTTGCAATGGAATTTAACATAGTGCCCATAGAATGAAATTAAATAAATGTAAATATCTATTTAATGACACCACTTTTAGCTCTGTTGGTTTTTGGTCCACTCTCCATACAAATCTGCCCATAGTCCTTTATTATTTCAAAGACTACATAAACATAACATTCATTACGTTTGAGTAATATCCACATTATTGTTTAAACTAACTTGGTTGTTTACACACTAGTATGTCCATTGTTTGTATCTTCGACGAAACAAAACATTCCAGTAGCAATGTAAGTGCATGGTATAGTGATATTATAGTGATATTTGGACGTAGTTAATGAAAAACTGGCCAACTAGTCCAACTACCCAAACTATTTTGAACCCAGCCGTTTTGGAATAACTACGGAATGCTACACTGAGCATAGCCCGACGCGTTCTTGTTTTTTTTTAATCGTACGGCTATAATCCTGAGATGGTCCCGTTGGCACTATGTCGGGCTCTAATGATGGGATGGGAAAGAAAGTCATTCATAGGTTAGGGAAATGTCTGCACGGAGGTATTAGTCTGTGCAGAAAGTGAATCATTACCACCACCTCACGTGCCTTCCCTTTCCGAAAAACATACGCATATTGACGATATAATATTAATGTAAGTATAATTTTATTTTATCTGTGCCATTTCTTGAAATGAAAGGTCACCACCTCATTATTATGCCGCCGTGAAGAGTTCTTTACGTAATAATCCTTGGATTGTTCTGGAAGAATGTCGGGAATTTCATTATTGCTGCTGGATCTCGGCCTAGTTTAGGGGTGCCTATATAACCTTGACATAAGTGTATGATTTTAGTAATGGGTTTGGCCTAAATTATCAAAAGAAAAAATCTTTACTTCTAAAATGAAATTAGCGATCTGGAAATTGGGAAAGCTATATTTATAAACGATGTCTATCAATAAAGTGAACAGTGAACTATGTACGTATACAAAGTGGCCAAAAAATAAAGTGCCTTTCCGTTGCCTGTGAGCTATTGGGATTCAGGCTTACTACCGCGAACTTGGAAATTGTTACTCCAACGAAGGCGTCATCAGAGTGACAGAGACAAATCCTCGAAAGGAAGTTCGCGTATTTTCGAAGTTAGGGTCCTGGGTCCTGGATCCCAAACCAAAACCTCACTGGCAACAGGAATGCACATTTTTGAGCCTCCCCGAATACAAATAATTGTTTCGATGCTGATACAATAGATCTCGATAGATATAAATTTACAAAGTTCACAAACACCACAAAGATAAGCACCGTATGTACTCGTAGCTAATATTGATTAGAAATCTTTTGTGCGTTGGTGGTATGAGACCACCTACTCGTAGTTATCTCCGAGTTAGTGAAGGGACGTATTGTTTCATAAAATGGGTCGTTTCAAATATATTGTGCATTAAAGGTGGTTAAAGGCTACATATATATTATAATACAGGGTGGCCCATTCAAATCGGTCAGTATGGGGAAGTCTGAAGATTTGTTCTTAGGAACCATACTGACCAATTTGAATGGGCCACCCTGTATATATGTCAATACACGAATGGAGTAGCTATGTATGTATATGAAGGTCGTAGTTAGCTTAGGTTGGTATACTTGGGCAATTTTGAGCTGAGCTCGTTCTCTTAAAATTCCAGTAGCCTTGGGTTGTAAACCACAAAGTAATATAACAAGCGCTCAGTAAAAGCAGAATATAACCGCCGTAGAAAGTTAGTATAGATTATCGACAATATCGACTCTATTATTTGCACAATAGACTACAAAATAAAAAACTAAATAATGGCGCTCATAACTTTTTCTACATTATATAACTGCCAGGTAGTCGAAAAAAATTGTTGAGTAGAAAAAGGACAATATGGTACCGTAAATGTTCACTAGATTATCGACTCTGTACCCTTATCCTAACAATAACAATGCGTTGACCAAAAAATAACACTTCCCACATTTTGCACTTAGAGATAAAAGGCGTGCCGCCAGGATCATTAGTCGCGTGCCATTATTTAGTTTGTATATTTTGTTGTCTATTGTGCAAAGAATAGAGTCGATAATCTATACTAACTTTCTAAGGCAGTTACATTCTGCTTTTACTGAGTGCTTGTTATCTTACTTTGTGGTTTACAACCCAAGGCTACTGGAATTTTAAGAGAACGAGCTCAGCTCAAAAAACTTCAACTATAGGTACCTAGGTATCTACAGCGTACAGCGCTGCGCAGTTAGGATAGGAACCTAATACAATGTTTGGCTAAAAATATACGTTCATAGGTATATATTAGATAGAGCTTTGTAACTTACTGTCACTCCGATTATGTTTTTATCAACAGAATGATCTGTCTCAGTCATTTTGATGAAAGCATCACCGGAGTGACAGTAAGTTACAAAGCTCTATGAAATACAGTCATATACTTGCGAAGTGAACATATTTGGCTTGGCACCGACTTCTAAGAAATCTGTAGGATACCTAGCCATAATATTTTATTTCAATGAATAGGGTAAAAGGTTTAAAGGTTTGGGTAGGAAATCCTAAGAAGTAGGAACTAAAATTATTTTTTACTTTTTAGTTCGGGCGAATTTTTGAAGGCGGTTTTATTTTTATTTTAAAATATTTTATTTTTGGCTTTTTAGTAGTGTAAAATCGTTATTTAGTATGCTCTAAATACTTATAATTTGAATGTACTGCACTGCAATAGGCCAGAAAACCTGAACTGGATAACTTAAATATTCAAACAATTATCCCATTATCAAGGAGATATACATTGTATCATCAGCAGGTATGAATAATTTCAAAGATTATAGGTAACAGCCTTAGCATGCCTATATTATTTAAAGAATCACTAACCGCTAACCAACATGTCATAACTACTAAGCAAACACTTGAATAGATCTCGAAAATGTATGACAGTTGTTATATTCAAAGAATTATCCTCTAACTCCTAATCGTTAAGGAGTTATACTTTTCGTCATCAGCTCACCAACATGAGACTATGACCACCTAGAGGCAAACACTCAAATAGCTTCCAAAATACATGAACTATGTTATATTTAACGAATTATCCCCCAACTCCTAATCTCTAAGGATTTGTACCTTCCATCATCAGCTCATCGACATGAAAGGATAACCACCTAAACGCAAATACTCGAATAGCTTCCAAAATACATGAAATATGTTATATTAAAAGAATTGTCTCCCAACTCCTAATCTCTAAGGAGTTGTACCTTTCATCATCAGCTCACCACTATGACGACCTAAAGGCAAATACTCAAATATCTTCCAAAATACACGAAATATGTTATACTTAAAGAATTATCACCCAACTCCTAATTGCTAAGGAATTGTACCTTCCATCGAATACTTCCCGATTCGTCGGATTCCTGTTTTGCCGGATTCTTGTTACGTCGGATTCTTGTTTCGTCGGAAATATTAATATACATTGAATCATCCAGGTAAAAGAACCGTGCCTATGTTTTCTTATTGTATGAAATGATCTGCGTCTCTGCGTCGACCTTTTATTTAATAGATAGGTATAACCGCGATATTTCTGTAATATTTCTTAATCAAAAAAACCTGGCGAATCAAGAATCCGACAAAATAAGAATCCGGCGAATCGGGAAGTATTCCTTCCATCATCAGATCACCAACTTAAAACGTTCATGACTAGACGCAAATACTTGATTAGTCTTCGAAAATATATGAAAAATGTCATGTGTGCCTACAACATTTGAAGAGTTCCCTCGATTTCTCCAGGATCCCATCATCAGATCTGAATTCGGTGACAATGGGACCAACTAGAAGGTATACCCTTTCAGACAAAAAAAGAATTTTTCAAATCGGTCCACGCGTCTTCGAGTAATCGGGGAACATACATAAAAAAAAAGATTTCGACGAATTGTAAACCTCCTCCTTTTTGAAGTCGGTTAAAAATCAGAGGAAAAAACTGAAAATAACTACATATTATATGTATATAGGTATAATTACTAAAATCAAAGTTCGATATATTATATTAATCGATAGTTTTTAAATTTAATTTTTTAACCGACTACAAAAATTCGACTGAATGTTTTTATGTTTGATACCTCAGTACTTCCGACGGGGTTAACCGATTTTGATGTTTTTTTTTAATTTTAAAGCTGATGCTAACCAATTGGTCCATCCGGTTTTGACAATGGCATCCACGAGAAAACCATGTAAGTCCTAAGCACTAAGCATGTGTGCACTACTAATGGACAAATAACTCAATACCACGCCAACCGATTTCGATAATTCTTTTTTTGGCCAACTTCAAAACAAACCCATCATCAGAATTTTGGAGAAATCGGTTGTAGGTCGGTTGTCGGCTTTTACAAAAAAAAAATGTGATTATATTTCATTTATTTGGGGTACTACTAATAACACTATTAATAACATTACATAAGAAATATACAAAACTGAGTGTACAGTAAAGAAAGCCACTTTAACACTAAAGGTGCATGCAGACCAAAAGAACATTCGCTGTTCTATCCCCCACTCTACGAAATCAACGAATCACGTTTCGTGTATGGATCGAATTTCGTAGAGTAGGGGGATAGAACAGCGAATGCTCTTTTGGTCTGCATGCACCTTTACTAGTTCGCCTTATTGTCGTTCGCCATCGTGTCGTTTTATTTAGATTAATTTGAAAGGGAGGGGACTGCGGTATTTCAAAGGTAGTACCTATTGTAACTTTTATAATTTCTACTCTTTTGCCAGACTTTATCACGAATCACGAGCGATAAGCTCTTATTATACAATATAGGCACTTCTGCAGGAGTTAGGTATTCGTTTGTTGGAACGGATGTTGGCAATCATCCAGGACACGCCGTTGTGAAGCGCTTTATCCAATGCAATCATACTAATAGGCACATTTATTCAAAACCACTTACATAAGGAGCCATCTAATAATTGGATTAAATAAGCGACTGAGTTAAGTAGTAAAACTTTTTGATAGATCATAATATTACCTAGGTACTTAGAAACTACTCAAATTTGTAATATTACGTTTGTAAGGCTCTTGGAAAAGCCCTTCTCAGATCGAAATATGTAAATAAAATATAATACCTATACCTACTTATCAAAAATGTTACCCAATATTTATTTGTAGTCGAATGAATATTTTACGCCATCGTGTCACCGTAATTTAAAATACTTAGAGGTTGCAATTATTAAGTGTGTAGTGTACATAATACCTAGTACCTATCTACCCCATAAATCTCTCCCGCATCCATCCTTGGCAGATGTTTCACTCCCCAGATAAAAAGATCCATTGTTTTAAAATGATATTGTCCTTTATTGTCCTTTTCCCAGATCATTAGTCAAAAAAGAGCAAAGCTAATAGTAATCTGACAAATACTGTAAACTGGGGATTGAAATATCAGTCCATAATCTTCAATTTATTTCCCCAGATTCTCAGTGGATCTGAGCCAGATGCGCTCCCTACGGCTGTTCTTCAACGACGACAACTGCACATGCGGCCAGCTGGTGGTGGCATCTCGCGAGTCCCAGTATAAGATCCTCCATTTCCACCATGGCGGGCTCGATCACTTGGCGCAAGTGCTGCACCGGTGGCACTCTCTGTTGCATAACATAAGGCGGGCGCCTGGTAAGTGTTTTCCTACACAACCAGTTTGCTCTTTACTCTCCTTGTTGAACCGCCTCAGTTGCTATTTCCCTCTTGTTCGTTCTTAAACTACTACTTTGTGGGTCTTTACCGCTTGCCTGTTTTCCGTGGTTGCATTGCATTGCTCACTGTTGTGAAAGATCAACTGAGTACACCACGTGTTTTTGAACAAAGCTGATTGAACGCTCCATTTTATTTATAAAGGATTATGGACATTATGGTCATAAACTGGAATTTTCCCTCGACCTCAGACTATCCCGCGATGGGGGTTTTTCTTTACATACCTACCTATTTTATTGAAGTACCTACTTATAAGGAATAATCTATTTAGAATGATTTTCATCGTCTATCTACTTAATCCTCCTTACGAATATTTTAGGTAATACAACCCTGAAACTTAATGCGTACGTACATAGGTAATGCAAAAATATTATTTTGTAATCATTCGTCTGAAAGGGTGCTCTCAGCCTTAATAACAAAATACGTCGGAGCAGCGACCCTTATTCCTTTTGGTCCGTTAATGGAGTGGTTACATAAGGTTTTACTTAATTCCATTATCCTAACATGTTTACGCCAATTATGCCGCCCGAGAAATGCCAACACACTTAATGCAATGTAAACTCAATTACAGGATCAGAAGAGCCCAATTTGCCGTATCGACATTTTATGGTCTGCCGTCCCGAAGTGCAAAAGTCAGAGCAGCATCCAGAAGAAGGAAAGATACCAAAAATTACTCCAGAAATATTCTATGGAAAAGTCATGAATGGGAAGGGATTAATAGAAGATGATTTATTTTTAAGAAAAGGCGTTTTCTTTGGAGGTTTAGATAAGGAATTACGAAGAGAGGTCTGGCCGTTTTTGCTTCACTGTTATCCATATAATACTACTTATGACGAACGAGAAATTATTCTGCAGTTAAGGACTAGAGAATATGAAGAAATTACTCGGAAAAGGCTGGAGAAGATGACTCCAGAACAGTACGCGGTCTTCTGGAAGAATGTTCAGTGCGTAATCGAGAAGGATGTGGTGAGGACGGATCGCGGAAATCCGTTCTTTGCTGGCGAGAACAATTATAACGTAGAGATTATGAAGAATGTTTTGCTGAATTATGCTGTGTATAATCCTGTGTTAGGGTAAGTAGGTAGTATCTACATGAAAAATATCAACAACTTCTAAAACATTATTTCCAAAAGTTGTATATCACATTTTTTTAACTTTTTCAAAGAGTATGTAACTAACCAGCTACTATGAAAGAAGCCAAGCTCCGAAGGCTTCGTATACGAAGCAACCTAATTTATTTTCCACTGGATAACATTTGTTCCAGGTACACGCAAGGCATGAGCGACTTGTTGGCGCCCGTGCTATGCGAAATAAAGTGCGAAGCAGAAGCCTTCTGGTGTTTCGTGGGGCTGATGCAGCGAGCCATATTTGTGTGCACACCTACTGACAATGACATGGACATTAATCTTGTAAGTATTTTGTAAACGTAGAAAACAGCTCAGTTGATTATTACACAATAAATAAAGGCCAAGATGGAAAGCTTGCTTGCTAAATAAATGATATCCTCATTATTAGAACTAGGCGGTTTTTGGTTATAGTTGAAATGTTTTCAAGTCGGTATGCGATAGCCCAATCGACAGGAGATTCCATATAGTAATAGATTTGTAATTATGATAACTTGGTATTTTACAGAGTTATCTTCGTGAACTGATAAGGATAATGCTACCGCATTTCTACAAACACTTGGAAAAGCATGTGGACGCAATGGAGCTTCTCTTCTGTCACCGATGGATATTATTGTAAATATTTTACCTCTTCCTCATCTTAGCACTTTCTTGACTGTTTGGGTGGGTCCCGGTGACTGGGTCCATTTGTCCCAACTAAATTTTGTTGTAGAATATAGAAACTCGTTCCGATGGTCATATACCCCCACGTTGAGCCCCACAGATATTGACATTTTAAATATTTTAACGGACTGACTAATGTAGAGTAGAGGCTACGGCGTTTCAGAGGCGCTAGCACTTTGACCATTCGACCGAAAGGGAGGCAACAGTCAAATTCAATATACAATCGATACTCCTCCAGGAGAATGTGTCTGCTCCGGCGTTTCCGTTGCGGCTATGCAGCGGTCCGCGGGTCCCCTCCCCCCAAATGGTGGAATGGTCGTTGCACCGTCATCGAGGCAAACAGTCGAATTCTTCAATCCTAAACTCTTTTAGCAATAAAATGTTACATTCCAGGTGCTTCAAGCGCGAATTCACCGAAGCCGTGGCGCTCCGCATGTGGGAGGCGTGCTGGGCGAACTACCAGACAGACTACTTCCATTTGTTCCTCTGCCTGGCCATCATCGCGGTTTACGCTGATGACGTCATCGCGCAGGGTCTCAACACAGATGAGATGCTGCTGCACTTCAGTTCGTTAGGTAGGTAAAATAAGTATGTAGGTAATAAGTATATGAGAGTAAATATTATATGAGATTGAGCCGTCAATACAATATTGCGCGCTAGATGCAGTGCATTTCATTGATTTGATGCCTGCAATTAGAGTATAGTAGGTATTCGGTAATGTAAGAAATATGGCACGGTCTCTGAAATAATCTAGGACCCATTCCTATAGGTATAAAATTAACCCTTAGGCGCACCTCTATCAAAAACGATACAAACGATACGTAACCAATTGCGACCGCTGAACTGAACAAAGAGTTCTAATTGGCATCGCTTGTTTATATAAGTCGTTTCAGAAATAAAATGTGTGATGCCATATGCACCTAAAGGTGCGTTCAAACTAAAAGAGCATTCGCTGTTCTAACCGCCCACTCTACGAAATTCGA
The DNA here is from genome assembly GCA_025490895.1 of Thaumatotibia leucotreta. Lineage (NCBI taxonomy): Eukaryota > Metazoa > Arthropoda > Insecta > Lepidoptera > Tortricidae > Thaumatotibia > Thaumatotibia leucotreta. The sequence continues at coordinate 28,091 of JALPQI010008546.1, forward strand.
TCGGTACACGAAACGTGATTGGTTGATTTCGTAGAACGGGCGCTAGAACAGCGAATGCTCTTTTGGTTTAAACGCACCTTGAGGGTTAAGCTCGTGCTATTTGGAATGCCCAACGCACTATGAAGTCTATGCACTAAGAAGACATGAGACGGAACCTGAAACAAAATGCCTCTCCTATTACCCATAATCGCCACTCTAGCAAGCGGATTTTCGATCGCAGTAACGTGTCCATTATGATGCCTACAGCTACTGCTCGTCATCAATCGTTAATAAATGAACGGTTAGAGACAATAGTGACACTTCAATCCCTCGTCGACTCTTACGACACCCACGGAAAGAGTGGGGGTGGTGACAATTGAATGAATATTCTTACTACGCGGCTTCACACAAAATGTTTTAAGATAACAATTATTACTATGAAATAAAATTGTTTTTCTCAAACATGCAATGAAATAATATATTGTCTTTAAGTTTCTTAACATAGACTCGGAAGTATCGCTTTTAGGGCGCAGTAACTCACTGGGATGGAAATGGAATTTCATAACATTTTCAGGCCTAGGCCTACAAAGTAACTTTTTTTTCGACAACATTATCATTTTTTTATTTCTTTGTATGTTTGAGAAAAGCACTATACATGCCTCGGCGTGAAAACGGATTCCTGACCAACTTGGCCGGAAATCCTCATTTCCCGGCCTCTGATGTAATGTACTATTTCAGCAATGTACATGGATGGCCAGCTAATCCTCCGCAAAGCGCGCGGCCTCCTTCACCAGTTCAGGCAATTGGTCCGCATTCCCTGCTCGCTGGCCGGTCTGTGCCAGCGATGCGGCCCCGGTATATGGGACTCCGCACATCGCCCCAGCGTCGAGTGCAACGGGGACCACGACTTCTGTAAATACGCTGTACAGTAACACAACTAATATCCTGGCCAGAGGCCCTACCGAAGCACGAACGAAGTGTTGCTTCCCTGTCACACTTATGGACGAGTTCACGAGTACGAGAGAGAAGCAACACGTCTTCGCGTTAGGGCCTCTGAGGTAGTAATTATACCGTTCGTCAGTAGACAAAAAAAGAAAACAAACCTAAAAACTTGCATTTAATCACGCGCTTTTAGAACACAATCTTGGTTTTATTACCAACTTAAAACCTTGAGTTCTCACACATTTTTAGTGTATTAACATAAAAATATGTCTACGAACGTGTATCACGATATGTGTCAAAGACGTCAATCGCTATGGGAAGTCAGCCACATTTGTTTAATTTTTTTTTATTCTACTGACGATAAGGTTCGGATTAGTAACATTAGTTCTCGAGTTTCTTTGTCACTTTTTCAATACCTACTACTAAGTTGGAAACACGGCGGATAGTCTTAGGTACCTACCTATTCGGTTTAATTCAAACTTTTCAGAGACAGCGCTAATTGTGTTGAACTATACTTAATCCGCATTCCAAGTTCTAACTCATTTACGATTACTATAACTTACCTACTTAAATTTACGCACACCTCTTCCCAGGAGGGAAAGGACCTTTAAGTTGCGCTCCACTAAATTCAACACATACCTAGAATTTAGAGATATTGATACCTAATAAAATGAATAAACTCCATAAGTTCCATAAAGAGAGAGGAAAATGAGTGGAAGCTTACTTTCTTGGACCGAAATATCAATAAGCTAACAAGCAAATACTTAGTTACATTATATTAACATTATACACAAAACTCGCGTATTCAACAAAATTTACGATTTATGTTTCACTCCGTAGGTATAAGAAGAGCTTTTTCAAGGGCCAATTAATTTCATTAGGCATATAATATTTATCGAGGAATGCTGTAGGTAGCTATTGTATATAAAAGGCCTCATGTTTGTTGGCTCTAGAGTTTAAAAGTAACTTTCATTTAATTTTCCTTAAATGATTTCAAATAGATACCTACGGGTTTTTTCTTCGTATTATAGGAATTGATTTTTATTTATCGGGATTGAAGCAATCATACGTACATTATGGTTATACTTGCAATATTATATCATTGAAAATTTTAGCTCATGATAAATATTTAGGTACCTACCTAAGCATACATGTATGTATGTATGTATATATAGGCCTCGGGGTGGCCGGAGTACCTACCGTAATATCGTCGGTTGACAACCAAAACTCACTAAGTAACAGATACCTACTTGAAATAGAGATCGTATCTCTATTGAAATTCTGATTATACATACTGACATAAGAGGTTGCGAAGAGTAGTGACAGTTTTTATAGTGAGTTTTGGTTGTCAGCCGATATGTAATCCATATAATTTGTTTAGAATTTTATATACCTAAACGTTAATACAAAATTTAAAGAAGTTGTCTTTGCTCTTTACTGTTATTAATTCGTATTTAGAATGCACTTTCTAATAGTATAGTTGTTTATACAAAATAATTAATATGATTAGATCAAAATATATCTCTATTGATTTCTAATGGTATTAAAGATATCTATGTACCTGTTATTAAAATAGATATACCAAAGTTTGTACTCCACATCAACAAATAGTTGCTACCCAAATACAAAAGGATATACCGATTGGCGGAGGTACTTATGCCTACTAATCACAAGCGATGTCCGCCAATCGGTATGATTATGAAATTCAAGACATGATCTCATGTTATGATCTTTACTTTGGCACTTGCAGCAGCAGCAAGATTCAGTGAGAAAATGTATTATGCGACATGTTTTGGATAACCGTGCCTCAAGTTTTTATAGCTGGAGCCTATTTCTCGAAAGCTTGTAACTAATGTACCTTGTAATACAAGCGGAAGTCCTTCTCTAATTAATATTATTAAAAAGATACTTCCACTTGTATTACAAGTTACAAGCTTTCGAGAAACGGGCCCCTGGGTCGCATTTTATAAAGTTACAATTTACAATTTCGCTGTTTGCCTCTCTAACGCACGCACGTATTGGCTAGAAAGAGAGGCAAACAGCGAAATTGTAAATTGTAACTTTATAAAACGCGACCCTGGTGTAGAATTGTAGATAGAATAGATATCGCTAATACTGAATACAGTAAAATTTATTTCGTGGCAGCTGACCATACATCATGCTGTAGGTATCAAAATCTCTTTGATAATATTCATAATTATGTGGGTGGATTGCAAAAAAAATGCAATGATCGTGATTTTTGTTTCGATTAAGGCCTTAACGATGTACAATTTTTTTGCAATAGCCCCATGTATGGCCAGCCGTACACCTGTAAGTTCTTACGTAAGTTATAGGGACGGGGCTATACTAAGGAATGAGATAGTGATATTCACCTCTCATTCCTTAGTATAGCTCCGTCCCTATAACTTACGTAAGAACTTACAGGTGTACGAGCGCTCTATTTTTTTTTACCGAAACTCAACTAGATACAACGCTAACAAACAGTCGACAGCTTTAAATTATGTAATGGCAATTTGCATAGAATATATTTATAGTGAAGGCGGAATAAAATCCCGCCATGTTTATAAAGCATTCTTTTGAAAGCCTGCTCTTTCTTGGGACTTGTCTGATTGCCAGTGGAAGCGCATTCCAGAGACGAAACCAATTGCTTCGCTTCGTTATCATAGTGATGTGAACTTAATTTGATTTGTCAATATTTTCTGTTACGAGAACTAGGTACACCGGGCTTCTGTAAATGTTACGTAGAAAACATATCAAACGATAAAATAAAAATTGTGTGCAGAATATTTTGAAGTGTGGATGATGAAAATTGTAGTAGGTACTTATACATATTATTATCTTCACCTGCTTATTGGTATTATTCCTAAAATAATACATTTTATTACCTACATGTCCGGTGACACTATCTATAGTATCTACTGAAGAAAACGGTGAGCGTTTAATACAATATGTATAATAATTCAAGGCCATCTGAAATGCCAAAGATATCTCAATATATTTAAGTATATCATTTTATTGTGAGGTATGTGATATACTTATTTGTCATTCCCTTTTATTTTTATTTTAGACATGAAATACTAAAGTTACTAATTATTTACCTTATTATGTATTATGTAGATTAGAGCGACATATCATTGTTAAACTGTTTAAGATTTTTATTTTTAGTTATCTGTTACGCGGCCGATAAAATTGAATTTAGCTACGTACATAATTATACTAAATAAAGGGACGGAAGCTTATGGTACATATGTGAACTCTTCATCATACATTTCAGGCCTAAGGCCCCCCTACCGCGAACCACGCAAAAAGTGTTGCCTCCCCGTCACATATATGTACGAATTCTCGAGTGCGAGTGAAAGGCAACACTTCGTTCGTGGTTCGCGGTAGGGCCTCTGCTCTCTGTTTATTTTTTTTGTTTCTTATTGATGAATGGTATAGACAAATCTACGAATTCTATGATTTTCGCGGTACCAGCTACCACTACCGCGAAAAACGAAATTCGTCTATACCATTCGTCAATAAAAAACAAAAAAAATAAACAAACTTAAAGACTTGCATTCTTTCATAATGACGCAATCTTGCTGGTTCAATCACGAATTTCATACATTTTTGGTTGAAATTATTGATATTTATTAGTATGAACGTAAAAATATAACTGCGACCGTGTTTCACGAATCTAAGTGTAATTGAAGGGCTACCACAACGGATCGTAGTGTACGAGTGTCTACTTGCCTCTCCTTCACTTCTCTGTTTTCGAGTGAGCGAGGCAAGAGCGAGGCAAATGATTTAATGATTTTGCGCCTGTACAGTCAAGTGCAAAAATAAGTATCGAAAGAATCCGTTCATAAATATGTTACGACGTTCTTATTACACAGAATTAGAGTGCACTGGGACATATTTTTGAACGTTTTTGTATACCCCTTATTTTGTCTTCGACTGTAGGTACAGACCACTAATAAACCACCGTATATAATACCAAATAAACCTACTACACCTACTTAAGAATTATACTAGAGAATAACTTTATTTTTCGCATGTTGTGAATTGTTATGCATACTCTGTGATATATGATCTGCTTGAGTGTAATATTAAATATAGTTACCTAATGTGTAAAAGTTTGTTTTAAAATAATAAACAAGTCAATGTACCTATTGAAAATATAGTCATATCTTAAAAGTAATAAATGTATGAGCATTGAACATGTACTTTTTATTTATTTGAAGTTACGAGTTTCACTTCATTGTTTCATGTGGAGCTTGCACTTACTTAAAATAGTGAGATTACATTATGTATTAAAATTTTAAACCCGATATCGAGAGTTTTCGACATGACTTAGCGACTTTTCAATATGCTTGTATTTGCGAAATGTGCACTTCCACAGTTAAATTTAAAGCCAAAAAAATATATATCGTCTATAAGTCCTGGCCTGTTACATTCAGTATAACTCCCAAGGGAGTTTTACTTATCAACGGTGTGCATGCCAGTAATATATGTTTAGAATTATAGACGAATACCTACAAGTGTTCAAAACTTATGTACGAAATAGGTTTTATTTGATATTATTTACAAATGCTTTACGGTGAAGGAAAACATCGTGAGGAAACCTCCACACATCTGCGAAGAAATTCAGGGGTGTAGAATGTGTAGATATATGATGTTCCCAACAAGTAATTGGGCCAGTGTCACTCAAACGAAGGCGTCATTAGAGTGAGAGAGACAAATCCTTGAAATTAACGAATTTCGTTTTTCGCGGTAGGGCCGCAGTCTCGTGGCAAGTGAAAAGCCACCAATGCGCCACTAAACAATGTTCGAGCCAGTAGGCTTAGCACACGATTAGTGCGACAATATGTCGCCGCGAGAAAGATTATACATCAATCTTTTATTCATATAGTTAATAAAAGATGGAAAATCTATGACATACCAATCATGTGCTAAGCCTACAGGCCTACTACCGCGAACACAGAAATTCGTAAATTTCCGGGACTTGTCCCTGTCACTCCAACGAAGGCGTCATTAGTGACAGAGAAATATCCCCGTGATTTGTGGATCCCGTAGTTCGCGGTAGGGCCGCAGTACCATAACGTCGAAGAACTATAATATTTGTCACGTGCTATTATATGACTGTAGGTATACCAGATGTTTCCTATACGCACAGTAACTTTAAAAATAAGTAAAAAATTTTTTTTAGAGCATTACTAAGTTTTACCGACTCGAAAATAATGTACCTACCTACTGTGAAATGCTACGTTTGTAGGGTTCCAAAACAAGGGATGTCAGTTAGACTGACGATTGATAAGAAGTGATAACTCACAATTAAAATAAATTATTTCATTTCTATGATTTTGTTTCGTTTTATGATGAGTAGTCTACTGCTACAATTTATTGCGCCTGTTTTAGGAAGCACCCAGTATTTATTTGCAATAGGTAGTCTGAGAAAAGCAATTCAGGAGTTTTGTTAGTACAACACTAGGTACACATTAATAAATATAAAAATATTAATCTATTATAGATTAGCTATAAAATATGGAAGAATCTAAGTACATTGGTTGATCCATCTATGGGGGCACAAGAAGAAATGATGATATCTTTATAATAAGGGTATAATTAGGGCGATATTTTCTTCTGCCACCAGGCGGCGCGCTACCTAGGCGTTAGATCCAAAGTTCCAAAACAGCTGTCAGACTCATAAGTATTGAACATAAAAATACCAAAATTCTATTGTATTTAGAAGTTTATTGATTTTGTAATAGATTACGATTAGAAAACGGTTGCTCACTTGAAGGTTGAACTTAAAAACAGGGACGCAAAGTCACTGGTACGAAAGAGAATTACTAGAACTTTGTAAATAAATAATAAATATCTTGGGACATCTTACACAAATCGACCCAGTCCCACGGTAAGCTCAAATAAGGCTTGTGATGTGGGTATCAGGCGACGATATTATATTATATAATAGATAGATACATATAGATATTTAAATACATAGACAGCCACGACCAAAGAACAAATATTTGTGATAAATAAATACACAAATAATGCCCTCGCCGGGATTCGAACGCGGAACCTTCAGCTTCGTAGGCAGGGTCCACTACCAACTAGGCTACGGAGGTTGACGAAAAATTTGTTGAGAATTGACTTGGAACTGATTATTTTATTTATTTTAGAAAATAATATTCCTAAAGTAATGGTTTTCAGCATAAACTAAAAAAATATGCAGAAAATTAAATTCGCGTATTTGTTTTGACAATTCGTTTGACCTTACACCACAATGCCGATGACGACACAGGCAGAAAAGTATCAAAAACCCTACAGATACTAGTTTTGAAAATGATGGACATGCTTTATCATTAACGACCACTACATATTTGAAAAACTATTCTCTATAAACTTGTGCATTTGTGTCATAAAAATAATTATAGTCATATTAAACCAGTCACGAATGAGATTGAGGCTATAAATATCAAATATCTCTATATCAAATAAACAATACTTACTCGGGTTTACTGCGACTTTGGATCACGTCCAAATCATCAGATTATTATATAACATAAGAACTTTGATTTAGGTTCACTTAACACTCCCTTTGAAAATCTGAAGCGCTCTTTTTGTATTCAACACTTACGTACGACCACCCTCATCATGGAAAGAATCAGAATAACTTACGTATGTTTTTCAAAAGTACGTATCTAGGACAGTGATGCTATTAAACTTGTTTCATACGGGGTAATGAATTAATGATACACATCTAATTTATTTATCCTATAGGCTTTGCTTTTGATCTATGTCATTTTGTCCTCAACTTTGTTTACAAAAATGTATACATATTTATACATGTATATTGCTTTTATTATTAGCGTCTAAAATTATTATGTTTATGGCTTGATGGTTCATACATGGTTGAGGCGCGCATTATTCGAGCGTCTTACAGTGAACGTCGAAAATTATTAATCCTATATCCATATCGAAAATCGTGTACTTATTTGATCTCTGTCACTCTTAACTGAGGCGTCATTGGTGAGACAGAGATAGAACCTAGAATTTACAAATTTTGGAGTTCGCGGTAGGCTTTGTCAGTAATGTCAGTGTCAATGCCAACTGTTATCAACTTATCACCACAGACAGATTATCTTAGTTCAGTTATCACAATAATATCAATTTAAACGAATTTTACTGAAGAACGTTACGCTGTTTT
>JALPQI010008547.1:0-57334 GCA_025490895.1 Thaumatotibia leucotreta
AACAGCTCTACAGAAGATCGATCTTGTTCGAAAAATAGGTACCTAATTAAAAATACCTGTTAGGTAGGTAGGTACTTACCTATTAGCATTATTAGGTAGTCAGTAGGCACCAGCGGCCCTACTGCGAACTTCGAAATCCGCAAATTTCGAGGATTTGTCTCTCTCACTCTAATTACGCCTTCGTTGGAGTGACAGAGAAAAATCCTCGAAATTTACGAATTTAGATTTTCGCGGTTTTAGGCCTGATACCTGCTTATGGTGCTCCTAAATTAGCTTTACAAAATGTTATATCTAGGTACATACCATCATCTTGCTCTCTGTAACATTCTAGCGGTCTATAACATTGTTCTTGTTACATTTTGTTTTATAATATTAAATATACAGGATGGCCTAAAAGTAAGTGTTGCCAGTGAGGTGTTGGGACGCAGAATAGAGTAGACGTCTTAGGAGATTTTTGGAAATGAGTTTGTTGGCAACTCCAACAGAATGTAATATTCATTCACTCATTCTAATGTTTAAGTTCGTTCATTCGCTCTTCCGGCTTCTTGTATCGGTCACGAATCGGCAAATACGTGCTGTGCAATTGTGCTACTTAATTTTCTATTTTAATAAATAGTGTTCCTAAAACTGGGCCTTGTCACTACATCTACACATTCCAACTGCTCCCCTGAACATGGTCCTTCGAACCGGATATGAACCAGTGACCTATGGAACTAGTAGGTAGGTACTCGTAAGTTAAAAAAATATACGTAAACGATTTAGGTATAACCTTTACTTGCTCGTCTAGAATCTAGATGCTTTATTACGACTATCAGATTTTTTGTACCGTTTAATATTTCGTCGATTGACAAGCAAAACTCACTAGATAACAAATGCCAGCCTCCGTAGCCTAGTTGGTAGTAACTCTGCCTACGAAGCTGGAGGTTCCGGGTTCGAATCCCTGCGAAAGCATTATTTGTGAATTTATTTATCACTAATATTTGTTCCTTGGTCATGGCTGTCTATATATTTAAGTATCTATATGTATATATCTATTATATATTATATAGGCATCGTCACCTAGTACCCACATCACAAGCCTTAATTGTGTTTACCGTGGGACTATTTGATTTGTGTAAAATGTCCTGTCCAAAGAAATATATATTTTTTATCTATTTTAAATAAAGCACGTATCTCAGTTCTGAACCAATACTGACATACGAGATTGCTAAGAGTAGTGACAGTTTTTACAGTAAATTTTGATTGTTAAACGACGATTATATTAGGTAATCTCCCAGAAGTAGCTACCTATTTGCCAGAACGCCTGAGTTTCGTATGTGTCTCGAGAGCCCATAAATCAATTATTGGTTTCAATTGTCATTACAATCATAACTCGCAGAACTTTTGTATCGTACCCGATTATTCCCTACGGGATTCAATATATAGGTATTTAGCAACCGCGTCTACGTGTTTGGAGGTCTCATTCAATGGTCGCTAAGACGATGCTCTCAGGTGAGTGAATCAACTTTTTTCTGTCTGTTGTTACTATGGTTACGGTCGCCTGAGTCACGCTGGTTTTATGCAAAATTATGCTAAATTGCAGATTTCTAGCATTAACGGCCACTGAGCTATGCTGCGGACAGACGGACATGGCGAAACTATAAGGGTTCCGTTTTTGCCATTTTGGCTACGGAACCCTAAAAAAGGAGCCGGCGTCACACGTTGCACGGCCTAGAGAGATGTAACTTCGCATGATAATATTTATCTAATGAAATAAAACTATGAAAACGGATAAACTCGCGTATATTAACTAATTTTAACTTCATTCCGACGTTTCGAACACTTTACAGGGTTCGTGGTCTGCGGATGACTGACAATGGAGGAAATTTGATAGATCTACCAGTCTACCTCCATCAAAATAAGAAAGATAAGTACAAAACTACCCACCAAAGAAAAATTACTAAACCACAGACAATAAATTTTAAGGGTGGATATGTACATACAAAATTTGCAAATTAAGCTAGTTATTCATTACAAATATTTTCAGAATGAAGACAAGAGACAAAAAATAAATAATCTACGCCGGTTCTATCCCTACGCCTACGGAATGAAGTTAAAATTAGTTAATATACGCGAGTTTATCCGTTTTCATAGTTTTATTTCATGAGTAATCCTCGCGGTAACCGAAGAAAATATTAAATATTTATCTACTATTCTAATTGGCGAACACAGAGTTTCGTAGTCCCCTGATTCCTCCTACAAATAGACTAATAATAAATATTTCAAGAAGTTTTTGAGAAAGGGCATGCCCATGTCGGTAGGTATGTATTCCTTTTTCTATCAATATACGATATACTTATATTTTATTTTATAATTTATAAGTGTCTGAAAATCCATTTCAAATTTTTATGCTTTTGGAGCCATTATTTCCGACAATATCAACATAAATTATCAAAAACTTACTTTATTCAACCCCTATTCATTCATTTAAAATACCTATCCAAAAATACAGGGCGTCCCACGGCGATGCCACATGGAGGGAAAGTACCTAAAATATCATAGATAGCATATTTTTCTGAAAGAAGACTTCATTTTATTTTAAGAGCTTAATAAAATAGCATACATGTTTTTTATTTTGTTTTTGAAAAAAAAAAATTGAATGGAAAAAATATATCGTGACGTCGTTGGAGAAAAAATTCCTTAATTATTGTAAATGAACATCTTACTGAAAAAAGACATTATTTCGATTTAAAAAACAAGTTGAATTGCATTTTGAATAATTCCATGGTTAAACTGGGAATCGAACCCGCTAAACGAGAAAAAAAATATCCTGTAGCTTTGTCATACCATTCCAATCGAAAGGCTTCAATGTGAGAAATATTTTTTTGCTAAATAACAAATAACATAGGTCGGAAACAAGAGGAAGACCATTTTTTTTCATTTGATGTGAAATTTTGTTAAAAAAATTTGCCGCCCATACGGCAAATAGTACGGTCGAATCGTACATAATTTTACCCTAAACTCGCAAATCAAGTAGTATCGCTGCATTTTTGGTATGTTGTTTAGACACCATAGGACAGTATAAAACCATATTTTGCAAGCAAAAAAAAGTTGTGCTAGCTGGGTAATACGTGAAAAACTGCGAAATTTACGGCCATTTTTTAGTTTCTGATTTTTATTTAAAAAACCTTACGTTTTTTGATATCATATGTCAATAAACGTTTAAAGACTAATAAATTTCCAACAAGTTGAGCTAACATGCATTACCGTAGGTCTTATAGTTTCAGAGATTCGAGACTTTAAAAAGTACCCCTTTTTGTAAACTAGATAAAATTTTGTGTTTTGCTAACGTTTTCGACTTAATTTCGCCTCACCTAATTATGTTACGAAAAACATGCAATAATGACCTTATAGCGCACTTAATATTCTTTAATTTAAGGGTAAAATTAGGTCAGTGAACTTTGTAGTTGAAAGTATAAACCCGAAATTCCAAAGGCAGGAGGCCCGCTATCTAAGTTATTCATACAAATCGCAAGTCGAGTTGCAAAGCTGCAATTTTGGTATATTATAAAGGCCTTATAGATATATACGAAAATGCATAATAAAAGAAAAACAAAAAAATAATTTGGGCATAGGACTTAAAAAACGGAAAAAAATTCGCACTTTTTTTAGTTTTTGACGTTTAACTAAAAATCTATTATCTTTTTGATACTGATTGCTATAAAACTAAGAAAGAACATTAAATTTGAAAGGATTTGAGCTACGTTGCATCACCGTAAGTTATATATATTTTGAGGTACGACATTTCATAAAGTGCCCTTTTATCAAAACATAAACAAATTTTAGGTTACGTTAAAGCTATTCACTAAATATTGGCAAAACGTTCGCGCTAAGAAAAAAAAGTAATTGTAGATAATAACTACATTAAATTTGGAACAAATTGAGCCGATAACAATTACTGTAAGTCTTATAGTTGGGGGTATACGAGGCTTCAAAACATGCATTTATTTTCTTAACTTAATGAAGGGCACATTTTGAAGTGTCGTTAATCTAAATCTATATAATTTAGGGTAATGCAAGGTAGCTCAAATCCTTTCAAATTTAATATTCTTTCATAGTTTTATAGCAATTAGTATCAAAAAGTTATAGTTTTTTAGTTAAACGTCAACAACTAAAAAAAGTCCGATTTTTTTTCAGTTTTTTACGTTCTATACCTAAATCCTTTATTTTTTTTTCTTGTAATATGCATTTTCGTACAGCCCTATAGAGCCTATATAATATACAAAAATTGCAGCTTTGCAACACGACTTGCCATTTGTATGAAAAACTTAGATAGCGGACCTCCTGCTTTTTGAATTTCGCGTTTTTAGTTTCAATTACAAAGTTTACTGACCTGATTTTACTCCTAAATGAAAGAATATTAATTGCGCTATAAGATAATTATTTCATGTTTTTCGTAGCATAATTAGGTAAGGCGATATTAAACCAAAAACGTTAGCAAAACTCAACATTTTATCTAGTTTACAAAACAGGGTACTATTTGAAGTCTTGAATCTCTGAAACTATAAGACCTACGGTAATGTATGTTATCTCATCTTGTTACAAATTCATTCATTTTTAAACGTTACCTGATACATATTGTCAAAAAACGTAAGGCTTTTTTTATAAAAATCAGAAACTAAAAATAGACAGTAAATTTCACAGTTTTTCACGTATAACGCAGCTAGCACAACTTTTTTTTGCTTGCAAAATGTGGTTTTATACTGCCCTATGGTGTCTAAATAACATACCAAAAATGCAGCTTTACTACATGTTTTGCGAGTTTAATGTACGACTTGACACTTGCAAGTATCCTTTTCATTTGAAAGTAGGTACCTATTAAACTAATGAATAAGTACCCACTTAAGAAGTAGGTACCTACGCATCATTTCCTTATTATAAACTATAATTTACGTGCATGATAAAGAGAAGATATCTCTCATGTAGTGGGTTCGATTCCCGGGTTAACCATGACATTATTTAAAATGCAATCCAACTTGTTTTTTAAATCGTAATAATGTCTTCTTTCAGTAAGATGCTCATATAATAAAGGTACATAATTAAGGAACGTTTCCTCGGACAAGGCGATATTTTGGATGGGGAAAGATTTCTGGCACAGCGTCTGCTGGTAGCATTTTGTCTACCCCATTCAAAAAACCGTTTCATCTTACCCCAACTTACCTTACGTGCTTCTTAGGTCCTTTAACGTTCTTCAGTAATGTATTCCTCGGGTAATTTTCAACGGGCAGCTTAATACTAATGATTAGATATTTAAATTGAGGTTAAACAAATGTCAACGCGACTTCGCTTCGCATGCATGCCTTTAGCGAACCGCAACGGGCGTTCATTCCGCGCGAATATCAAAGACATTTGTGAGAATATTATATCGCATGGATTTTTAGTCCAGGGGTGTGCGAAATAACATTGGTTTTTAACAATTCAGACTCTTTCGGCAACAGGTGACTTTATTGTAGGTAATAGTAGTAGGCTACTATATTAGTTAGTATTGGATGATTGATTTTGTGAAATTAAATGAAATTATATTACCATTCGTAAGAATGAATAGGTTTCATGGTTTCAAATGAGACGGAATATCCATGGGATTCAATATCCTTGCTTTTAAGTATGATCATTGACACGTCACCTTTGTATGTAAAATGAGCGCAGTGACATTTGGCGGGACGGCAAAAAGCTCGCGCTGGCGTCTCCGCTCTTTATTGACATTAAATGGCCGATATAAATTCCGTTGGCGGATTACGAAATTTATTGGCTTCAAAATTAAAGGAGACCGATTTCAATGCTGACGGCTGACAGCCTTCGTTTATGGGTGAACGGAAAGGACGGTTGAAAAAACTCTCTAGTAAATCCCTCATTGAAAAACTTATCGTTTTAATGGAGTGTTTTTGCCGGTTAGTGCGTACCTATGTCCTAGCGTATACCTCGTCTACGTTAGATATCATGGGGCAGGGTATCGAAGAAAAGCCACGCTACTCTCTCAGCTCTACTTGCCGGAGCTACGTCTAGGATTAGCCAATAGATAACTAACACGGGATTAACTGGTTAAGTCCATATTTTGACAATTCAAACCCTTTAGCCTCATGCTAGTAGCCTAACCCGAGATTCTACAAGTCTACCTCAAATATAGTTAATTCTAGGTAGTAATTAAAACCAATTTTGTCTTTATCTACATTATTTGGGTCTATATTGGCTCTCATAAAATTTGTATTCCTATTTACGTTTGTACTACGGATTGGAGTTCATAATAATCACTCTTCATAATTTTTTTCTTCATACATTTTAATTCCTATGATCGGAGCTCATAACACACCGTCGTCATATTTTTTTATTTCATAATGTTTCAATTAAGAAGGAGTTTGATTCATTTTTTTTATTCGGAATAGTTTTAGGTACTTTTTTTTTGCATTTTAGTTCTAACCTAACCTAACCCACCTTTCTGGCAGCATATTGGTGCTGTGAGGGTCGCAGTTCTAACCTAACCCACCTTTCTGGCAGCATTTTGGTTCTGTGAACGTCGCAGTTCTAACCTAACCCACCTTCCTAGCAGCATTTCGGTTCTGTGAGGGTCGCAGTTCTAACCTAACCTAACCCACCTTTCTGGCAGCATTGTGGTTCTGTGGGGGTCGCAGTTCTAACCTAACCTAACCCACCTTCCTGCCAGCATTTCGGTTTTGTGAGGGTCGCAGTTCTAACCTAACCTAACCCACCTTCTGGGAGCATTTTAGTTCTATGAGTAGTTGTATGCTAAATACGTAAAAGATAATGTTTTTGTATTTTGCAATTGCAGTAACACAACAGTATAACCAAAATGAAGGAGGACGCTTTAAATGACTTGCAAAAAAAAACCAATACATGTAATAGAAAAATTATTATAAAAGAGATGTATGACTATTGACAGTATGAACTTCAATGTATAGGATATATAACACTTATGATCAAGAAATATATGAAAACAAAAATTAGTATAAACAAATGTATGAACATTAACATTATGAAGTCGAATGATTAGGAACTTCAAAATTTTATTATAATAAAAATTATGAAGAGTGATCATTATGATATAAAATTGTATGAGACTCATTTTCGGACTTCCGATATTAGGAGTTAAAAAGTTATGTGAATGAAAGCGCACCCACATTATTAATAATCTCATTTGAGTAGGTAGATATAAAATGAATATAGGCTTCGTATAATAAGATCGAATGCCAGCGTCCACACTTGCACTTACCTACCAAGTATAATAGCTTGTATTTTGTTATAAGGTGATAAAAGGTTAATGCCTTTGTTATTTATAAATATTCTTGCTCAATGTGATTAAATGTAAGGGATTAGTGAAATATTTGCCCATGTGTCCACCACTGGATAGCAATATTGTGGAAGCAGCGGCGGGCATAGCATTTAAAAATGAAGATAAATCTGAGATAAGTGAACGGACAAGGCTGTCACTTCGCTAGGGAGGCTTGCAATCCAAAGATAAATTTTCCATTGAAAAATACCCATCAAACACA
Source organism: Thaumatotibia leucotreta (assembly GCA_025490895.1). Lineage (NCBI taxonomy): Eukaryota > Metazoa > Arthropoda > Insecta > Lepidoptera > Tortricidae > Thaumatotibia > Thaumatotibia leucotreta. The sequence continues at coordinate 7,545 of JALPQI010008547.1, forward strand.
TTTTGAACGTTATTCCAACGGCAAAAGAATAAATCTTATCTATTTGTTTCCATGTCTCCTGTTAAGGTATAAGTAATACGTCGATTGACTTGCATGAGCCGTGTGTTTTTGTCCACTTTTAAAATAAAGCTACTCACTGATGGCCTCTTAATAAGGAGTGGGGCGCAGACACTTATCATTAATGGCGAGATTAAAAGCATTGTCAACGGGGGGCAAAAAATGGCAGTTTCTTTAAAGAAATCACGATGGTTTTCTTATGGTAGTCCGGTGGAACGAAACTGTAATCGAAATCGATGGGAGGCAATCGTTAGCTTTAATGGCACCGATGAAATACAAGTTACTTCGTTACACATATTTATTGTATTTCTAAGGGAATTCAGCGATTAAGTGTCCCGCGTTTAGTTAAGCATTCAGACCAAAAGAACATTCGCTATTCTAACCCCCCACTCTACGAAATTCGATCGTTACACAAAACGTGATTGATTGATCTCGTAGAGCGGGGGATAGAACAGCGAATGTTCTTTTGGTCTGAATGAACCTATAGGTATAAACAAAGCCTAAGTCAACTTTAGGTAATATAGAAAACTTCAAAAAACTTTTAAGGCCGTGTTGACACAACTTAGGTAGGTACTTATAATAAGTGTTTTTCGCTAAATCCCACTCGAATAAATGAATTCTGTTTGTATCTTACCTGACTACGACCTATAACTATAAGTATATTAAATTTATTCAGCAGACGTCTGACCTCTGTTTCTATATATTTTTATAATGTTCTTTTTCATTCACCCTTATTCGCTTCGTTTTTAAGGTTCCGTAGCCAAAATGGCAAAAACCGCTCAGTGACCGTTAATAATATTAGAAATCTGCAATGTGGTATAAGGTGGTAGGTGGATATTAATCATGCCAACAAAGTGGTACAATAAAAATTTAAATTAAGAGACGTGGACCGTGTCAGGAATTTTAGGGCATTGTCACTTTTAGGGACACCCAAATAGCGTAAAATTAAAAAACCTTAATTGCAGTCAGCTTTGTAAAATCAAAATCAAAATCATTTATTTGTACAACATAGGTATGTACGTATATACGTACAGGTCTCATATACACAAATTTTTGTACTACTATGCTGTGCCTATAAGGCGTACAATTTTATTTATGGACTGTGCCTGCGTGCTGTACACAGTTACCATTATTATCAATCCAACAGAAACTCGCTAACACTATAATACGCTTTATCCACTAAAAATTTAAATAAATTACTTTTGAAACGAATAATGTCATCTGTATTTCTAAGTTCATTCGAAATTTTATTAAAAATTTTAGGTGCCATTCCAAAAATACTTTTCCTTAATAATGCAGTTTTGGCAGGTAAGGTATTTATTTTCGTTCTGTGACGTATACTTTTAAACTGACTAAATAAGTGTGAATTGCATTTAACAAAAACGACAATTTCAAAAATATATAAACAAGGTAAAGTTAAAATCCCTAAATGTTTGAAATATGGTTTACAAGATTCAGATTGCTGGATGCCACATAGTGATCGAATACATCTCTTTTGTGCTTTAAATGCAACTTCTCTGTCAACAGAATTAGCCCAGAATATAATACCATACCTTAGTGTCGATGTCACATAAGCTTGTTATCCTGTTAAAACAACTGACTCATTTACAATTTTCCTTAAATTATAAAGAACAAATTAAAATGTATGCAATTTCTTACATATAATGTCAATGTGGTTTCTCCATGTCAGCTTATGATCTACACTTATACCTAAAAAATTTGTCACATCTGTTTCCTCAATTTTTTGACCCTTATAAGAGATATTTAGATTGAATCCATCAGTTCGTCTTTGCTTAAATGTCATCAATTTCGTTTTATCCAGATTAATGTTCAAATTATTATTAATTAACCAATATATTACGGTTTCTAATGTGTGAGATATTTCCTGTACATAAGTTTCTGGATCCTTGCAAGGGAAAACTATAGTGCTATCATCAGCGAAAAGAATCATTGGATATTCGATGGCCCGAGGTAAATCGTTAATATATATTAAAAATAATAATAATAATAATAACCCCGCGGGGGCAGCTTGTGGCGAGCTGACGGTGAGTGGCGACACCGCGGACCCCTATTCCAGAGGGCCCTTTTATATGGCCCTCGCCTCTGTGCTTGCCTTGACCGGCCGGCCAGAGTGGATTCGCAAGAGCGGGACCTATGCTCCAGGTTGGAAGTGTAAAATGTCATAACGCCGGCGGCCCTTGAACGGATTACCGGGATCTGGCTACCGCAGTCTCACCTCTCGACAACCTCGAAGCCGCTCTGAAGTGTTGCGCTATTGTCGCACTGTGCGTGCGGCCGTTTGTAGGGCCCACTAAATGAGTTGGCGAGTCACCACCTGCCTTTTTACAATTTTGAGACTGATTGTCACGGCAGGTGTCCGCTAGTCTCCTCCCATAACCCAGTATCCAGTCCATCCAATATACCAACCATAGCCCATGACCTAGTTTCCATCGCAGTCACAGTGCTGCACTGCAATAGTCTTTGCACCTGGCGGGGACCATCTCCGGACGTATCATATTGTGCGGTCGGGGATGGTATCCGCCACGTGTATCCTTTGCTTTATATTAATTGTCTTAAAGGGCCTCTGCGCTGTTGGCTTCGGCCCCACGCATGCCTCCCAAAGGCCCGGGATCCCATGGTCCCGAGATATGGCAAAGACATACAAATAATAATAATAATAAAGCCATTTATTTCCAATAAGTAGAAGATTTTACATGCAAAATTCATCTATAGGTACATATAAATAAGTTTACAAAGTTAATAAGTTAATAATTACGTACATCAATAATTTGATAAAAAAAAATATTAGTAAATTGTGAAAATAACATCATTTAGCAATTAAAATCAATTAAATTAAATAAATAAATAAATCCATTTCTTTATCATAATATACTCTATTGGAGTGTCCATTTCTGGACAAAGGCCTCCTCCCTCCTGTTCCATTCCGCCCTATCGGCGGCTAGTCGTGTCCAGGCAACGCCCGCCTCGGCGACGAGGTCGTCGCGCCAGCGGCGGCGCGGGCGCCCCCGCGGGCGTGCGCTCTCGCGCGGGTACCAGTGCAGTAGCGCCTCGCTCCAGCGGCCGTCCGTCGTGCGAGCCGTGTGGCCCGCCCAGCGCCATTTCAGTCTACACGCCATTTCAGCGGCGTCTATTATATTTGTCCTTTGCCGAATATTGGTGCATTTTATTCTGTCTCTAAGTTTCAAACCCAACATACTTCTTTCGGCTGATCTCTGAAAGGTTCTGATTTTATGCAAGAGTTCTTTGGTTATGGGCCAAGTTTGACACCCGTATAGTAGTGTGGGTATTACGACAGAGTCCATGGCTTTTTTCTTTAGTTTGATATCCATGTTTGACTTGAAGATATGTTTCAGCGACCAGTATGAACACCAAGCCTTTTTAATACGTCGCTCGACTTCATGCACGGGGAAGCGGTCTTTCATAGATATATTTTGGCCTAGGTATAAGTATTCGTCTACATATTCGATGTGTTTTGATTGTATGACTGTTCGTGGTCTGGAGTTGCTGTTGATCATAATGTGGTCATAATGCATGTTTTATCAGGGTTCATTATTAATCCACACAGTTGGCTTTCATAACTAAGTGTTTCAAGCATGTATACGAGTTCATCATGGTTATTTGTCATCAATACAATGTCGTCTGCAAATCTTAGATGGTTGAGACGTACCCCATTAATATTTATGCCACAATTTTGCCAATTCAATTTTCGGAATATGTATTCGAGCAGAGCGGTGAACAAGTTGGGCGAGATCGGATCTCCTTGCCTAACACCACGATTAAAAATAATAAGGGTCCTAAAACACTTCCCTGGGGAACGCCATAATGAATTTTGCTAATGTTTGAAGAATAAGTGACTTCCGTTTTCGTCTTCACGCATAATCTACTTATTTGTGTTAATTGTTTTCTATTATCTAAATAAGAATTAATTAGACTATGCACATTACCTCTTACTCCATATTTATACAATTTGTCTAATAATATTCTGTGATCTACAAAATCGAAGGCTTTCGACATATCCATATAAAGAGCTGCTACCGGAACTCGCTTGTCAACATTATCCATAATAACACGCAAGAGGTCAAAAATTGCCATATTAATGGACTTCCCTTTACGAAATCCCATTTGTTCATTTGCAAATAAGTTATGCGCTTCAAAGAAACCATACATTGAATTATAGATAACTTTTTCAATAATTTTAGAAAATATAGATAGTAATGATACAGGTCTATAGTTGGCTAAATCCTCTTTATCACCTTTTTTAAAAAGCGGTTTTACTATACCTATTTTTAGTTTATCAGGAAATTGTCCCTTTTCTATACATAAATTAGCTATATGACTAATCAAAGGTGATATTATACAAGATACTGCTTTAACAACTTTTGTACTGATGCCATCGTAGCCTGTACTGTAACCGTTTTTCAAATATCTAATTATTATTTCAATGTCACGTGAATTAGTAGGATTAATAAATATCGAATTATGCAAATTGGATGTCATAGTGTTCATATAATTATATTTATCATTATTAAAATTTGAATCATTATTAGTATTATTCTTATTTTTTAACGACAGTTAAGTACAATATCTTTAAGAATTTAAACTCGATCGGCGTTTTTATATTATAAGATGGTTTATTTGGGTCAAAATTCTTTTCGTTGTCTTATTTTGTGTACCTAAAAAACGTGACACAGTTATGATTTTTGTATGAGATGATGTTTTATTCCCAATTTTTGATGTATGTATTAAAATCTAGCGTGAAAATGAAATACAAGTGCACCGGATTTTTTTATATACTGGGTCGAAACAGCAACTAAAAGCGTGACAGAGGGGTATGAAACAAGATATCGAAAAGAATTTTGACTCATTTGTAGTTTGTAAAATGAACATCAAAACCGAGTGATTATCGAAATTTATTGCTTAATTGTCGTTACAAAGCTGACTGAAATTAAGGCTTTTGAACTTCACGCTAATTAGGTGACCCAAAAAGTGAAAATGCCCTTTAACGGGGTGTTCGCTTAGATAACACGTAAGCAAGTTTATATTGGAAACTTCTGTGTTTAAGAAGCTGTTGTAAAGTGTGTACTTTATTAGCATTCTTGTCGGGCCGAGTGTTGCCAGCAAAGTGCTGCTACAATAACGGGTTAATTAAGAAAGTTAGGCGCCGCGGTTTTGTTGCTCCGGGCGATTGATCCATCTACTATTAGGCCTTAATAGGATGGTACAATCAAGTACAATATATTATGTCATGTATACATATACAGGGCGTCCCAAAGTTATGGGACATGAAGGGGAAGTACCTTAAATATCGTAGATAGTGTATTTTGCTGAAAGAAGACAAAATGTTATTTTTCAAATTTAGTAATAATGCATTCAAAGTTTTTCAAAAAATTACTTGCTTCACCCAGAAATCGAACATACTACAACTTCTTTTTTTGGATTTTGAATCAACCTTGTTTGGTTATTCTTTTAGTTTTAGATACTATGTTTCTTAAGAAAAATTGTTATTTTTTATCCATTCTTTCGAATGCCATCATAAAATAATTTGTTTAGTGTTAACGTAGGTTCGATGCCTAGAAAAAGCATTTTTTTTTGGATATTTTTTGAATGCAGTATTTAAATATTTATAACACGGGTTACTCACGTAATTTAAGTCGATAATTGCTCGACATGTTTCGATCCATTTAGAGGATCCTCATCATGGAGTATTAATGCAGTATTATTTAATTTTCAAAATAAAATAAAGTCTTCTTTCAGCAAAATATCCTCTCTACGATATTTAAGGTACTTCTCCTTCATGTCCCATAACTTTGGGACGCCCTGTATAACGCGTGTCAAGGACAAATATCGTGAGATCGTGATCAAATTTCTGGTTCAGATACTTATAACCTCGCGATGCCGTGTGGGGTAGTAAGTACATTTGTCACCACCCCAACTCTTCCTGTGGGTGTCGTAACAGTGGGCCAAGGGATTGAAGTGTTACTGACCATGTATTTATCGCAGATTGATGATGGGCCGCAGAATCATCATTGCCGCGATCGCCAACCCGCTTGCCCAGCGTGGGGATTATAGACCTCCTAATGAGGCCGTTAATTGTTCAGCAGTGAACTGATATAGGCTAATCATGTGATGATGATGATAACCTCGCAAGTAAAAACGGAAATGGCTTCAGTCCGGGAGCCTATGCCGGTATTTTCTCCATACAAAAGAACGGTTTTATTTTCGTTCTTTTTCATTCTTCGGTAGGTATACAGGGTGTGTTTTATTTCCATAATATTTAAGGGAAACTTATTTAGGTCAAAATATAATAAACTTCTCTAAAAAAGAAGTGACTCTTACCGTCATTGAGTTATTAAAAAATAGTTTAATGACACACCAAGTGCAACCTTAATTACATCATAATTTTACGTATTTCTTACGGTTCTCTCACACTTACTATTTAATTTATTATGAAAATAATAGGTAATAAAAAATAAATTAAAAAATAAAATCAGAAATGCTATTGTTTACAATACTTCTTTGATCGATTAATGTTAACAAAATTTCTTTCATTTACTTTCTGTTTTCTCAGTCATTTAAATCTACATACAGTATGTGTAGAGTGGTCCAATTAGAGAACTTACTCTAACTTAGTATAAGTTAGGTACTAAGAAGAAGAACCTTACTAAGGTTTTTGGTGACAACAAAGCAAAGTTAAGACATATTTTAAAATTGTAACTAACGTGAGACTCAAACATATTTAAATATTTATCAAACGGGTTACTCATGTAATTTAAGTCGATGATTTCTCGACTTGTTTCGATCCATTTAGAGGAGACATTATCGACTTAAATTACGTGAGTAACCCGTTTGATTTTAATATGTTAAGACATATCTAGAATTTCGATTGACCCTAACGTTATTAACGTGGTCAAAGCCTGTTAAATGTACCGATGATTACTTCCCACAACTTCGTTTACAACTTGGAAGCCTTTGAACAATAGCCGTACCTGGAGTTGAACAGTAAAAGATACGTTAGGTTTGTAGAAAAGATCCATATATGCAGTGGAATGAGGTGGCGTGGATTGACCTAAGGAAAGCTTCAGTAAAACAACACACATATTATAGAATGTCGCAATCTATATATTCAAATATACCTGCTTCACATCCTCGTCCAAATGGTGATCACATCACAACAATTACATGACTTATTATAATTACTTATTTTAGGTCTGATAAATTAAATATACAGCAGCGGCCATTGCAAGTATCGACGGAAAGAGAACGATCAAAAGATAGTGTTGCCAGGGTTGAGAATACATTTCCAACAAGATTTTACTGAATACGTAAAGCATTCTATCGCGCTCGCACTGATATATTGTAGCGAGCGTGATGGCCTGCTTAACCTGCTTTCCGTATCGAAAAACTTAACCGATACTTGCAAAGTTATGGTACGGATTAGCAATGTACAAGTTGCAGTACATTCTCAAAATTGCGGGAATATACTCGGAAATTTCCAAGAATTTTCATGACAATTTAAGAGTAAGTTCCTACGAACAAATAAAACATGGAAGCCGCACGCTTTACTGAATTGCCTTTCGAAAACGGTCCTGAATTTTAGTTGACAAGTGTCACCCCTTCTTCATTGCATCACTGTAATGAATGTCAATATCAACCTATAAAAACTTAAACCGCCATTTAAAAATAGTTGTGATTGGTCCATCAAAGTTTTGATTGGCTATATTTTATAAACATTTGTTAAAGATTTTGCGCCGACATAATACATGCGCGGTGTCACGAAAAGCGCTACGTCCTGCCCATCTTGGCACAATTGAACAAATGGTTTTGGGGGCATTTTTGAGCTGGCGTTAGACGTCCATGTTATATATGGTCTCAGGTAAGTTCTCATTGAGAATGTTTCCATGAGAACTTATAAAAAAGTGTTATGAAGAATATTGTATTTAACAATGGACTAAGCAAGGCATAAAATATACTTTAAAAGGCACACTCAAGACATACAACGATTTTGGCATGATTAGATTGCTTGTAAAATTTAAATTGCCGAGAACATTCTCTAGAAGTTTCGCAACTTATGAAACTTCTCGGTACATTGCTAGTACGGCTACAGGCATTTCCCAGAGCTCCCCCAAAAGCATGCCAACAATTTCAGACTCGACGGTGCAATAATACGACGTGGTTGTTTGTACGTCGACCGCAATGTACAAAGCATGTTTGTTTACACAGACCCTTATTGGTCTCAAAGCAAAATTAATGCAGGCCAGGCTGAGTGTGGTGGGATCAATCGCCTAGACAGCTTTAATTGAATCAGCGTCACGTATAGGTACTTACGTGTAGGAGTGTGTAGGTAGATGTACTTACATTTGGGAACTCGGCATTGGAGGACGGCCACTGATATGGAGTTGAGAACTGCCTAATCTGTCTTATATGGGGTATGCGAGCTACACGGTATGTACACGCTAGCAGTTAACAGGCTGAAATATATTGCATTTTATCCGTATTTAGTCCAATTTTTTTAGCAAAAATTCATTTCTCTTGTCTACCCTGTAAAAATATTTTATTGAAGGAAACGTAAAAAATGCCGTTAAAATTAACCGTTTCGAACAAGAGTGATGAAAAATGTAGCGACACAGAGCTACTATTTTATAAATTTGTTTTATTAATAAAAAACATAGCCAACATAACAAAAAGTTTGCAACTTTATCGCCTATAAGTGTACCTATGTAATTAATTATTATACTTGAAATATCTACAAAATTGTGTTAAAAGCGGTTTTTAAATGAATATAGGAAGTACATTACAATAAAAATGCGAAATAAATGAAGTTCGAAATGACGGCGACAAATTAAAACACGACCGAAAGGAGTATTCAGATCACACGGGATCAAAATTATTTTCGTCTTGTGCGTATTAGATAACACTTGAATCTCTCATTACGCTCAGGATTCTACTTTAGAATCCCGAACGTAGTGAGGAATCCATCACTTCATTCGCGTTTTAATAAACGCCAAAAGTATATCATTTTGATCCCTTGTCACACGTTACCTTGTCCGTTTACGTTCAAGTGCTAACCTCACTCTTGCTTTACCGTGTAATAAGTCTCGAACTTACTCTAGATCTTTTTTGGTGCGTGCTGTGAAATTATGGAATGGGTTGCCGCTGTCCCTCAGACAGGCTCAGTCTGTAACGTCACTCAAGAACGGTCTGAAGAAGTTGTGGCTCTCCGACAGTTTGTGAAATGGTTGAGTATTTTATTTTATTTATAGATATGTAGTATATGTATTTTACATTATAACTATATGTGTAGTTTATGTACGAATTAAGCATAGTAGGTAATATAGTATATTTACAGTAGTCATTCAAATCACGCACTGTACACGTTTGTTTGTCTATCTCTTGTTTCATATAGTTCTCTCTTTTGCTCAAAGGTTAACTGGAAGAGATCCCTTACAGGGATAAGTTCGCCCTTGTACCTTTTTGAATTGTTGTGTATTTTTTTACCTGTTTTATTTGTGTGCAATAAAGAATTTACATACATACATACATACACACAGTCTACTATTGGAATCCTCGGTGCGCGTTTTTAGTTTTTGTCGAACCTATTCTATATTCTGAAAAGATGGACTTTTGCTAACACGAATCCTTAATTGTGCTTACCATGGGACTAGGTCGATTTGTTTAAAATTATGTTTTTTTTATGATAGGTATAGGTATATTTTTTATTAAGGCTAAGTCTACCGGGCGCGTATGTACCATGAGCATGCATGTGCACGTCTGCGTGGTGTGTGCATTGTATCGTATGAAATGTAACAGTAGAAGACACACTGTTTACAAGTCATGTGCACGTTCTTGCCACATTGTGGTTCGACCTTTACCTACGGATCTGCTTTTAAATCAACGTCCACAATTTAAGCCCAGTTCAGAGGAAAAACGATTACTCGTCCGGGGTGGCTGGACTTCGCCAACTGTGCCACTAATTCACTTTACACCTAACCCTCTTTACGGTACAATTTTGCTTCCACTACCGTATCGCTAAGTAAACTCTCTTGGTCCTGAGTATCCAGCGAGTAATCGATGGCAAACTTGGATGTATCCGTCGATTCTGAATTACGAACAGTGGCAGATTGATTACTCAATTGTAGAACGACAGTGCCGTTTCAATTTCCCGTTCAAATTTCGTTGAGTGACGTCATCTGTCGTAATTAGGACGGAATCCATCCATCATTCTAATGACGAAAGGCACTGGGATTGTAAATTTATTTATCTGATTTACGGCCTTCACGTTTCCACTAATAAATATATCCGTCAGATAAAAAATATACTTAGATATTCCCAGGCATATAAAACGACGGCTTTCATTTATCTGACAAATATATTTTATAATCAGGTGAAATAGGCACTAAATCCTATCAATTGAGATGGAAAACATTGAACACCATGTCACATTATTCAATTTCAACGTTCGTCAAATAGGTATCGTAGTTGTTTTTAAAATAATATAGGTAGATATGTATTATGCTCCTGTTAAATTTGATTTTTAATCTGTGGATTATACTATTTATAATTGTATTTTAACCAGTAGTTGACCTACTTCAGTTTTATGATTATACACATACCTTCGTATTATACATTCACACATGTACCCAAGTTTATTTAATTGTCTTGAATAAGTAACATCCGATGGTGTGCATTCTAAGCTCTAAACTACAGTATTGATACGTTATCGGTTCTACATTCCTATACTCTATTTATGTGTCTAGTACGTGTAGCGTATACCACAACACCAACCACTCCAACAGTTGCTCGCTGCTTCTTATTTGGTGTGCCATATGAAATTCGCTGTAAAACACGCAGCGAATAGAATACTCAAAGCGCTCAGGCAATTCTAGGCTTAGCAATTATGGCTAGATTTTTATCGGTCGCCGCTACAGCAACACCACTTATACCGTATAAATTTTAATTGGAACCAATTTTTTTAGTCGTTTCGTTGTACCTGTGCCTTAAAATAAAAGCTATTCACGATGTCGAGCCATTCCCAAATTTATTGCCGGTATCGTTGGAATATATTAAAGAAAATGTGATTTATTACACCGAATATCTATCCAACTTACCTATTTGTACAAGGATTTCTTAGTTGCCGATGAAAGAATTATTAGTCTTGATCCCAAAGCTCTCAGTTGGCAGGAGTTATTTAGGCAAAAACTATATCTTTTCAGGGTACCTAAATAATATTCTTTAGGTAGGTACCTAGGTAGGTACGAATTTAGTTTTTGCGATTTGATGGAACTTATTATTGAAGCGTGATTTTAATGAAATACGACGCCATTTTTATTCACAAATCTACTTATAGTTGACTATGAAAATTTGGTCTGTTACTTGGCATGACATCCATTATATCGTTCTGTTGGTTTTTGGCAAGCTCGTTTGATTTTCTATTTCTTGTCACACGATATCATACCATAAAAGTTTCCAATGCATAAGGTGTCGCGTGCAACCGCCACCAACCCATTACAAAAGAATTTCTTCGCAGTTATGACAGTTTCGAGAAGTTGAACGTAGTCAGGTCACGTTACCGTACGAGATATTTAGTGAGGCAACTAGCTAACTGACGAGAAACTTACGACGCAACGCTCAAGTTATTCCCACGTAATGAACTTCCTGAAATTAAATTAATCGAATAATTTAGCGCGAACGCATTATGATTAAACATGAATACCAAGAGTCCATGTAATAGCACTTGACGCCCGTGCATATGCGGTAAGAGGGTTCCCCTGGGAATTGTGATTCCGGTTGCTAATGTGTTCCAGAGTTTTCGTTCAACAACTCTGGTTTAATAATTTGTTACATTTATATTTAGACCCGACACTCCATTCGTGGCGAAAGATGTCTTGTATTATGTACTAGCATTACATAAAGGGTTATATGTCCTCGTGGGGGCTAATTCTTAGCTCGGTATACGTAAGTCGGTTAGCTACACGGACCTCTGGAACTCTCTATGTGCATGAATATGGAAAGCCGCGGTTGTCGCTCCGGTCTTAATATGCATGAACTGCTAACTTATTAATTCTCTACACAACTATGGTGTAGGAATGGGAATTCGCTTATGCCGCCGCCACTTTATAGTAAGTAATAGTGACATTTTGTATGTAATAACAGGCAAATGCACTTTTATTCCTTGCTTTACTTGAATACATCTGCATTGCGGGCGCTGTGCGATGTTTTGTATCGCAGTCTTTACTTACTGGCATTTGTCATTTGAATAAAATAAGTAAAAAAAGTTTTAAGTTAAACGGTTTTTATTGCACCAAAAACTAGAAAATAAAAATTTGTTGTAACCAACCGTAGATGCTACTTTGTGTAGATTACTCACGTGAAACTATTATCACTGTAGTCTTCCCAAGTCGGATACTGAAAGCCACGTTTAGCCTCTATGTCAGTGGATTAAGCGTTACCTAATCGGAAACTTTTACCAAACTGAAATAAAAACGTGGGGCGTACGCAATTGTGATTTAGTCACTGTAATTATTTAAGAACACACATAGAAATCAAAACAGAAATAGAGTATTAATTTTTGTCGTGACCTTGATAAAAAATATTTACCTCTGTAGAAGTTTTGGAACAGATAGATGATTCATTGCAAAATTAAAGCTACAATTACATATTTTGAACTTGTATGTTTCTTTATAATAACGCCCCACGTTTTTATTTTTGTTTGGTAAAAGTTTCCGATTAGGTAACGCTTAATCCACTGACATAGAGGCTAAACGTGGCTTTCAGTATCCGACTTGGGAAGACTACAGTGATAATAGTTTCACGTGAGTAATCTACACAAAGTAGCATCTACGGTTGGTTACAACAAATTTTTATTTTCTAGTTTTTGGTGCAATAAAAACCGTTTAACTTAAAACTTTTTTTACTTATTTTATTTTCAAGTTTTTAGTGCAATTGTTAAGTTAATTTCCGATACTATACCTACTTATTGTAGACCTAAGATGTTGTTTGTAATATGCAATACAATTATGCGTGCTGTCGTTTAACTCTCGCGCTTTAATCACGACACATATGTAAACGTAATGGACATTATTTTACGTGTAACGAGAAGAGAATCCCTGCTGAATAGATATTTTTAGAAACCCGACGCTAAAAAAATGTCAGCTTGAATACCCGAAGTGTCTCAAATGGACGTGTTATTCATACAATACCTTAGATAACAAAGATCAGACAAAAAGGAATATAATTGAGAAAATCAATTTAAATTTTTTATATTGTACACATTACACAAGTCGAATTTCGAGACTATAAAAATGAAACTCATACTGTCAGTCGACCAACCGGAGGACCGCAGGTCTGACGGAAAGTCCGACGCGAACCGAGGGCCCAAAGGGTCAATCCATGCAGTCTATCAACCGGAGGGCCATAGGCTCGACGGCACTATATGGCACGCACTACGTGAACCGGAGGGACTCACACTCTCTGTCTATCAACCGGAGGGCCGCAGGCCCGACGGCTCGCCCTACGTGACCCACTCACGCTGTCACTATCAGCTGGAGGGCCGCAGGCCCGACGGCTCGCCCTACTCCATCCACTCACGCTGTAAGTCTATCAGCTGAAGGGGCGCAGGGCCGACGGCTCGCCCTACGCGAATCACTCACGCTGTCACTCTATCAGCAGGAGGGCCGCAGGCCCGGCGGCCCCCCCTTCACAAACCACTCACGCTGTCACTGTATCAGCTGGAAGGCCGGAGGCCCGACAGCTCGCCCTAGGCGAACCACCCACGCTGTCATTCTATCAGCTGGAGGGCCGCAGGCCCGACGGCCCCTCCTACGCGAGCCACTCACGCTGCGAGTCTATCAGCCGGAGGGCCGCAGGCCCTACGGGTCGCTCTACGCGATCCACTCACGCTGTCACTATCAGCCGGAGGGCTGCAGGCCCTACGGCTCGCTCTACGAGATTCACTCACGCTGTCACTCTATCAGCTGGAGGGCTGTAAGCCCGACAGCTCGCTCTACGCGATCCACTCACGCTGTCACTCTATCAGCTGGAGGGCCGAAGGCCCGACGGCTCGCCCTACGCTACGCGCTCCACTCACGCTGTCACTCTATCAGCTGGAGGGCCGCAGGCCCGACGGCTCGCCCTACGCTACGCGATCCACTCACGCTGTCACTCTATCAGCTGGAGGGCCGCAAGCCCGATGGCTCGCCCTACGCCAACCACTCACGCTGTCACTCTATCAGCTGGAGGGCCGAAGGCCCGACGGCTCGCCCTACGCTACGCGAACCACTCACGCTGTCACTCTATCAGCTGGAGGGCTGAAGGCCCGACGGCTTGCCCTACGCGATCCACTGACGCTGTCACTCTATCAGCTGGAGGGCCGAAGGCCCGACGGCTCGTCTTACGCTACGCGATCCACTCACGCTGTCACTCTATCAGCTGGAGGGCCGCCGGCCCGACGGCTCGCTCTACGCGATGTCACTCTATCAGCTGGAGGGCCGAAGGCCTCGCCCTACGCTACGAGATACACTCACGCTGTCACTCTATCAGCTGGAGGGCCGTAGGCCTGACGGCTCGCCCTACGCTACGCGAACCACTCACGCTGCGAGTATATCAGCCAGAGGGCCGCAGGCCCGACGGCTCTCTCTACGCGATGTCACTCTATCAGCTGGAGGGCCGAAGGCCTCGCCCTACGCTACGAGATACACTCACGCTGTCACTCTATCAGCTGGAGGGCCGTAGGCCTGACGGCTCGCCCTACGCTACGCGAACCACTCACGCTGCGAGTATATCAGCCAGAGGGCCGCAGGCCCGACGGCTCTCTCTACGCGATCCACTCACGCTGTCACTCTATCAGCTGGAGGGCCGAAGGCCCGACGGCTCGCCCTACGCTACGCGATCCACTCACGCTGTCATTCTATCAGCTGGAGGGCCGCAGGCCCGACGGCTCGCCCTACGCTACGCGATCCACTCACGCTGTCACTCTATCAGCTGGAGGGCCGCAGGCCCGACGGCTTGCCCTACGCTACGCGATCCACTCACGCTGTCACTCTATCAGCTGGAGGACCACAGGCCCTACGGCTCGCCCTACGCGATCCACTCACGCTATCACTCCATCAGCTGGAGGGCCGCAGGGCCGATGGTTCGCCCTACGCGATCCACTCATGCTGTCAGTCTATCAGCCGGAGGGCCGCAGGCCCGACAGCTCACCCTCCGCGATCCACTCACACTATCAGCCGGAGGGCCGCAGGCCGTTGCAGGTACCGATGGCCGTTGGGGCGGTAAGGTTCTCGAGTGCCAGTTACGTACCGGAAGGCGCAGCGTGGGTAGGCCCCGGTGGGTAGGCCGGGGTGGGTAGGTGGGTAGGTGAAGGTTGCTGGATGTGGGTGGCACAGGGCTGGGTCCTTGTGGCTATCTTTGGGAGAGGCCTATATTCACCAGTGAATGTCTTACGGCTGATATGATGATGATGATGATGATAATGAAATCCGTATGTTTCTACCAAATATCTAAAGCAGTACTTCAAAATCTACATTTCGCTAAACCTAGCGGTTGTGGCAGGCAGTAACACTGGAGTATCAGATTTGAGGAGTTTGACGTTAGTATTAAATTCGCATGTTTCTACTCTATATATGTAAAGAACTTCTTTAAAATCAAGATATCTGTAAAAGATATAAACCTTGCGGTTATTGTGGGCAGTACTGCAGCATCACGACTGAGGAGTAGGAAGTCAAGATCAGGCTGTTAGTATTTGATTATGCCAAACATGCTATACTTTCATTTTCACGTGTCTAACACTCTTGGTTAAGGTAAGCAGTACGTCTGCAGCATCAGACTTTGAGGATACAAGGATACAAATATTATAATCTTGCATTGTCATGGGGACTTGATAAGAGTACCAAATTTTATTGATTTCGGTCCAGTAGAAGTGGTCGAAAAATCGATCACAAGATTTGAAGCATCGACGACAGTTGATACGCGGTGAAGTTAATAAAAACCGTTTAATAAAATAAAACAAAACCTACTTTGTTCGATTTATTTCCTTCAGTTTCTAGAGGAAATAAACAGCGCATCGCATACCATAATATTGTTACTGTAATTTCTATCCGTAGACAAGAAATGAAATGGAAAGAAAGGCAAAGAAGTACATATTTATTATTTTGATTAAGGAATAGGTAAATATCGATGTTTTTAAGACTTTATACTTAAATTAGGCATTTTTTAAATATATTTTTGACGATATTTTTTGTGTTCTTATGCATTCCCAATTGTTGAGTAGGTATACAATTAGATAATCCTTGTTCAAATGTATGTATACTCAAGTTTCTTAAATTAAGTGTGTGAGCCAACCTAACTATATAATTGTCATAATCACAAATGATTGAAGAGCTATTATTCCGGAGAGTTAAAGCTTATTTATAAACAGTCTTTAATTTACCTAGTACTACTTATTCCCAAATATTGCTAATTCACGAATAAACAAATATAGGTAATAACTAGTCTTATACCTGTCTTAATAGTGTATGTCTTTTTAGCGATAAGACCGCCCATTGTAATACCTGTACTTGTAACACTGTATATCTGTTATTCTACTGTTATAATGGTGTGCAATAAAGAGTATTGTATTGTATATATTGTATACACCTCCTACACTGAGTTACGTTATACGCGAGTAATGAAATAAAATACTACGGAACTAATTAACACTCTCATCATCATCATCAGCCTATGATAGTCCACTGCTGAACGTAGGCCTCTCCTGTTAACTATGCGTATAGACGACGAACGAGGTAAATGCCCATAATCGCCACGCTGGGCAAGCGGATTGGCGATCGCAGTAATGTGTCCACTATGATGACGCTGCTGCCCATCATCAATTTTTAGTCAAATATAGTCAATGACACTTCAATCACTTAGTCGACTCTTACGACACCCGCAGGAGGAGTTGGGGTGGTGACAAATGTATTCTTACTGCCGTCACCACACGGCCACTGCCGTCACCACACGGCCAGTTACGGAGTTACGTTATACGCGAGTAATGAAATAAAATACTACGGAACTAATTAACCCTCTAAAGGCTTATAAATACAAGCTATCTTCTCGCGTCTCAATTTTGTGAATCTGAGTTTCTTCCATTTGGCCAACAATTTCAAAAAGATCCGTCAGATCTGAGTGCTGTAACAAAGTTTAAATGAAATCTCGGGCCCATGTCTGCGTAATTACAAACAACGTCGTAAGGTCGCCGTCAGCGCCGCCGAGCGTGTAATGGACTTTTCAAGTATTCCTAACGTGAAAACTTTCGCTTCAGCCGACTTAAACGCCTTCGACAATGTGCTTAATGATGTTTTTAACTACTTCACTTCATTCCTCCACTATTGCAGGTTAAATTAATTATTCAGCTGTCACTCTTGTGCACTTTAAGTGGACTCTGTGGGTACTTAAACAGAATCGTTACTTACTTTACTTAGCTCATTGGAGGTAGCATTTGTTTATCGATAGTGGATAAAGGCCGGTCTGTGCATTAGCGGCGGTCGTGTTTCTAAGTTAAGTAGTCTGTTTTACGCTTGCTAGGGTATTATCGTAGTTTTCTTTTCCCATGTGGGAGCTACTTACTGGAAGTGTGCCGGAAATTACCATTACATGAACTCTACGGTTTGAGATATTTAGTTGTCGACGTGTTGTTGTCTCGTAGCAATGTACCGAGTAAAAGTTTCATAAGTTGCGAAACTTCTATAGAGAATGTTCTCGGCAATTAAAATTTTACAAGCAATCTGCCTGGCACCAACATCACAAGCCTTAATTGAGCTTACCGTGGGACTAGGTCAATTTGTGTAAGATGTCCCAAGATATTTATTTATTATTTATTAATCTAATCATGCCGAAACCGTTGTATACAGGGTGTAATCGATAAGTGTTTACAGGCCATAATTCCGTAAATATGAGAGATATCAGAAAAAAAACCGGCCAAGTGCGAGTTGGACTCGCGCGCGAAAGATTCCGTACAATTATCACTAAAAAATACAGTTAAATCAACCTATATCAAAAACTATAAGAGATAATGTAATCAAACTAAAAATCGTTGATAGAGTTTATTAATATGCTTAATATATTTTTTTTTAGAATTGTGTACCACGTAGTATAAAAAATAGAGGGCGGGGGAAACATTTTTCAGATTTTGACAGCTGATATCTCGAAAACGGTTCGCTTAAATAAAGATGTGATATATAATACCTTTTCAAAGACCTTTCTATTGATACCTCACACACCTATTTATATATACATCTAAAAAAAATCTATCCCTCAGTTACATGTATGGAGGGCCCCAACCCCAATTTTTTTTTACAACATAGTATCATAATTTTGTAGCGGTCCGTACAACACATATTCTTACCAAATTTCATCACTGTAGCATTTATAGTTTCCGAGTAAATCGGCCGTTACAGACGGACAGACGGACAGAAGGACATGACGAATCTATAAGGGTTCCGTTTTTGCCATTTTGGCTACGGAACCCTAATAATTAACTGATATCGAAAGTGCATTACCCAACGAGTAAAATTACACTAATAACTTTTTTGAAATAAAATCAGAAATATCTCAAATATTTTTAACTTCAAACCTTCCAATACATTTAGAACGTAACCGTTCATTCAAAGGTTCAATACGAATATTTTTTTATTTAAGAATAAATGTTAGATTTATTATTTCATAAACGGTAGTATTATTATTTTATTACAATGTGTTCGTACAAATAACGAATCTCTAACAGTTTTATTACTTACGACACCCGACTTTCTTTAAGGCTGTAAGTCATACTAAATGTATGGGAGCGTTTTAAGTTAGTATTTTTAATATTACTTCATCTATTTAAAAAAGTTATTAATGTAATTTTACTCGTTGGGTAACATACTTTCGATATCAGTAAAAAGTTTTCTGATATCACTCAAATGTATTTACGGAATTATGGCCTGTAAACACTTATCGATTACATCCTGTATATATACTATACATGTCTTTTAAGGTATATTTTATAATAATTTTATTTTATAATATTGTTAAAATTGTATTATTTTAAAAAATGCGGATCCGTGCTACCATGAAGCGGATTGCGGAACCTTACGGCCCGGCCACGACATTGGTCTAAGGCGACCAGCGGCGAGCGAATCCATGAGTTGGAGCGGGATGCCGATATGGGTACGAGAGGGAGCACCATACGTTTTCCGCTAAGCCGGTCGCCTATGTCGTGGCCGCGGCGTTAGTCAGTGGCAGTCCCATGTAAGTTTCCGACTACATTGCAGTGGGATAGTCTTTTATGATAATATTGATAATACTGTTTTTTTCCTAACTAGTGCGGAAAAGTAAACTTAGCGCACTCTTCGCGTGGGTAAATTTCTCTTTTTAAGGCACTTGTTATGAAAAAAGTCGTTCGATACACGTGTAAAAAAATCTTTTTCACTTGGGTGATTGTCGGCTTCAACTTACACCCTCGTCGAAAAAAAATTTTTTTGCACTTGTATCGAAATGTACTATTTCAATCTACCTGACATTGTACCTACAGGGTGACCTTTTTTCGACCGTTCAAATTCTACGTAGTGAATGTGTAGGTCATACTGACCAACTTTTACTATGGGGACAAAGTCGAAATCGCGAAAAAAAAATCAGCTGTTTCATACAAATTGGCGGCATTACGTCGGCCGAAATGTATGAAACAGCTGATTTTTTTTTCGCGATTTCGACTTTGTTCCAATAGTAAAAGTTGGTCAGTATGACCTACACATTCACTACGTAGAATTTGAACGGTCGAAAAAAGGTCACCCTGTATAATTAAATACTAGAAAAATTAAATCAAATTAAATGTTTAAAATAATTATTGACATGTACCTACCCTACCTTGACTAATTATATTGTAAAACATTTTTAATGTAATCGAATCATTATTGACATGTAAATTACACAATTTGTTCATCAATTTGAATGTACCTTTACAAACTTGTTGACATGTAATATTTAGAATATTATAAATAAATGACTATGACTAGTCTTATACGGTGAACAATTATTTGGCAATAAAGCCGTAAGATTTCCTTTTGAAATATCTACTTTCTGCCATAATAGTTCGCCACTTCACGATTGCGATCACGTGCTCCCGAATCGCGTCTCGTGCTTTCGTTACAATTATGGCAAGGGTGGCGCCTTCGAATGAATCGCGATGATTGCACAAAGCTACGGGAGACCCTCTCATTTCGTTATCGCTGCATTGTCCGCTCCTTTGTACAGCGTTCTTAATAACAGACAAATGATGGAATGCAATTTACGACTTTTCTTACTCGTGTAATAATAGTTTCGAACTGAAAAATATCTGCATCTATCTAGGTTAACTTTTTGATTTTTAAGGTACCTATGCAGAGGCTTTATGAATCAGGTGCTACAATTTGTCATGATTCTCCTGTCACCAGTTATCACAACTACCACTGCAGGTCTTTTTGGTTCTTACCTATCTGGAAGAATCTTTTAAATGCCTACGGAAAATGTAAGTAACGTTACGTAAACGGGTCCATTTCAACAGTACTCGTTTTTTGTATCATTCCGATGTTATTATTTGATGTTTCTTGTAAAGTCAAACGACACTTCAGACCGTTTTTGGAAAAGTCTGTTACAGAGCACTTGATATCCTAAGCCGTTTCAGAATTATTGAGAATTAATAACTGTCTCGCACGTGAATGATAAGTATCCACAGGAATGGTATAACACTCCACCGCAAAGACAATTTTTCCACCGGAATGTCGATTTTCTCACCATAATGACGATATAATTCCGGTGTTATTTTCATTCCAGTGTATATTAAAGTCATTTTACAACTCCGGAATCACCGGAATGAAAATGATGGAATGAGAAACAAGTTCAAGGAAACTATTTTTTTTAACGCCACCGCGGGTGTCTGGCTTATCTAGTTACTGCATATTTTTGTTTAACTCTTTTAATTAGGGATAGGTTCTTAAAATATTTACCAGATTCGTTTAACCCCCACAGAAAATTACCCTTTTGGAACGTGTAGAGAAAATTCTTTACAAGTTTATTCACGATGTAAGTACGCACGCTTTCGCAGATAGACAATTTATTCCTTAAAGGGGTTGGTAATTAATTTTCTGAATTTAATTAGCACTGGTTGTTTGATGTAACTGAATAGCATTTTGTGTCGCTAATTGAACGATAATTAACATTTTGTTTTCTTTCGCATATGCTCAGCTGTGGTAAAACGTGGTTTATGCCACTTATATAGCGTAATTGCTTTAAACTACATAGGTATTAGTTACCTATTTACGTTCAGTAAAACGTAATTTTCAGTTAATTAAGTTTTAATTAAAGTTTATTGAGTAAAGCACTTCGAAGGAGTACTTGCTATTGACAATTACATTTAGCATCGTCCATTGACATGGAATGTATTTTTAAATATATTAGTCATCGTCATAAGACTGAACAGTTAAAAAGGTGAAGTTTTAGCATTATAGGTACATACATGTTTTTACTAGATAGGTATCTACTAACCAAATACTTAGCGGCGTGCAAGCACAACGTTTTTAGCATATCAGTATTACTAAATTACCTACATTGTATAGTACCTTTAGAAAAAAATCGATCCAGGATGAGCACCACATCGGCACTTGGAATGTGCGAGGACTCTTGCAAGCAGGAAAGCTCACTATCGTGGAAAAAGAGGCCGAGAGGCACAGAATGACGGTTTTGGGCTTAAGTGAAACTCACATGAGAGGGCAGGGGCATTTTACAACTGTGCTGGGCAATACCCTATATTTTTCTGGCTGTGAGGACAAGAGCCGTAACGGTGTGGCAATATTGATACCATCCCAGCTAAATAAGCACGTCCTTGGCTACAACCCTGTGTCAGACAGAGTCATCACAGTGAAACTGAACACCCGACCTACCATTCTGCATATAGTGCAAGTATATGCGCCAACGGCGAACGCCACTGAGGACGACATCGATAGCTTCTATCAAACCCTGATTCATACCCTCGATGAAATACCTAGCCGTGATACGACAGTGATACTCGGTGACTGGAACGCGAAGATCGGATCCACCCTCAATGATGATCATATAAGAACTGCCGTCGGCAAGCACGGACTGGGCGAAAGAAATGAAAGAGGCCAGAGATTACTCGATTTCTGCATCGAAAGGAATCTGAGTGTCATGAACACCTTCTTCCAGCACCACCCTAGACGCCTATATACATGGACATCTCCTGGGGCGCGCTACCGTAACCAAATTGATTATATTATGATCAATAAGCGCTGGCGCTCCTCCATACACAACGCTAAAACCTATCCCGGAGCGGAGTGTGGATCTGATCATAATTTGTTAGTCGCCAAATTTAATCTGCGCTTAAAAGCCCCGCAGAGGAAACCGCCCGTGAGACCAAGATCCCTGAACCCGGTCGAGCAAACTCAATTCCGTGATATGGTCGAAATTAGCCTGACGGATAACCCATCAACTGGAGATAACGCTAACGCTACGTGGGAACATCTCAAGTCCACAATTTGTAATACCCTCAACACTATCACGGAGGAAAGGAAAGCGACTCCAACTGAGTCGAAGAAAAAGATGTGGATTACCGATCGTACCTGGGAACTCATCGAAGAGAGGAAGGCCATCAGGACCATGGGCTTACAGAACGATCAGGTCAGGAAAGAGTATTCAGAATTATGCAACTCGATTAAGAAGCACTGTCGCCGCGACAAAAATAGTTTCATACGGAGTATCTGCAAGGACATCGAGGAGCACTCGATGAAATATCAAACCCACGATCTTTTTAAGAAGGTTCGCACCCTTTGTAGCGAGTTCAAGCCAAAATCATGGGTAATTGATGGAAAGGATGGGAACCCAATACATGAACTAGACTGCGTTGTGGAGAGATGGCGCGAGTACTGTCGAGAACTATATGAGGAAACCACAACCAATCCACAAGTCCCTAATGAGCGGCAGGACTTCGACACCGAACCTGAAATTTTGCGCTCAGAGGTAGTAGCAGCTATCAACCTCCTGAAGAATAGGAAAGCTCCAGGTCCTGACCAGATCACAGCTGAGGTTCTGAAATCTCTGGGAGAGAAGGCTGTAGACACTTTGCACAACATCTGCAACTACGTTTGGGCGCAGGGTGTTTGGCCACGTGACTGGACTGAGTCAACTATACTGCCTCTGCACAAGAAGGGTTCTACGAGAACATGTGATAACTATCGAACTCTGGCTCTGATCTCTCACGGAAGCAAGGTTCTTCTTCACATTTTGAATAACCGTATCCGCCACTATCTGGATTGGCAAATTCCGCCCGAACAAGCTGGATTCGTGAAGGGCAAGGGTACAAGGGAACAGATTTTAAATATCAGGCAACTCATTGAAAAATCCTACGAGTTTAATACCCCCCTTGTTCTTTGCTTTGTCGACTACAGTAAGGCTTTCGACTGTGTTAACTGGAACAGCTTGTGGACCGTAATCTCTGAGCTCGGCGTGCCACATCATTTAATATCGCTTCTCCGCTCTCTTTATATCAACAACCGGGGAATAGTGAAAGTGGATCAAAGCCTCTCAAAACCTTTCACTTTTGGTAAGGGTGTGAGACAGGGATGCGTTCTGTCCCCCATACTCTTTAACGCTTACGGGGAATGCATCATGCGGCGTACTCTTGAGGATTGGACGGGCGGCGTCTCCATCGGAGGGGTTAAGATAACCAACTTGCGATACGCTGACGACACCACACTAATAGCATCTGATGAAATGGAAATGGGTGTACTTCTAGAACGCATGGAGCAAGTAAGTGGAGAACTAGGCCTTTCCATTAACAAATCCAAGACTAAGATTATGGTCATAGATCGTGCGAAGCAGCTGGAGCTTAGTGGGACACTCAACTTTCAGTACGTGGACAGTTTCGTATACCTGGGTTCTACCATTTGCAACAACGGTTCATGTGAACTTGATGTGCGTAAGCGGATAGGTATGGCCAAAAACGCTATGACCCGGTTAAGCAAGATTTGGGCTGACAGAGCGGTTTCCTTGAGGACCAAGACGGGCCTGGTGAGGACCCTGGTGTTCTCCATATTCCTCTACGGTGCAGAGACATGGACGCTCAAAAAAGCTGACCGGGCGCGAATTGACGCATTTGAGATGTGGTGCTGGCGGAGAATGCTGCGAGTACCATGGGCTGCCCACCGCACCAATGTCTCAATTTTGCAGGAAGTGGGAGTCACCGTCAGACTATCAACGCTTTGCCTTCGTAGGATCTTCGAATTCTTTGGTCACGTAGCGAGGAATAAATGCGATAACCTGGAAAAACTCCTGGTGACAGGGAAAATACAAGGCAAGCGACCAAGAGGTAGAAGTCCTATGCGGTGGACAGATCAGATCCGCGATACCACCAATACAAACGTCCACGAAGCAATACACACAGCCTCAGACCGTCAGAAGTGGAAAGAGATCATCCGGAAAATTATTCATAAAGGTCACGACCCTCAGCAATGAGGAACACGACACAAGGAGGAGGTATAGTACCTATCATATTTATATCACTAGAAACTATAGTGTTACATTTCGGATGTCATGCCATAATAAACATTTCTAACTTCTAACCCAATCGCTCCAAACCATGTTCTAAATAAAATATATTTAACTTATTTAATAAAGCCGTAGTCAAATTAGTAAGCAATACAAAATCTGGATTGTAATTCACAATACTCGTAAATAGTGAATGATTCTATAAAGAAGGTGAGGTAAAACAAAGAAATGTGTAACACAGTCAAGATATCACGTGAGATTTTCGTACCTACTACCCGCACCCGCAGTTAGCATTTCGTATTCGTATTCACAAAATCATCAAGGCACTGTCCCATCAACGACGATGAACGAGCAGAGCGATTGGCGAATTTATCTACGTGGGCGAGTAAATTTCCGGCGAGAGAAAAGTTTCAATAATACCAAATACCTACATTACGCTAACGTGCATGTTACTTGCCAAATTGTGGTAAACTAAACACTATAATAGACTAGACTTACACTTGTTGTAGGGAGTGGTACAAATTAGCTATTGGCTGAAATGAAATAGTGATAATTCTCCTCTCATGCCTTAACCCTTAACTTGGCAGTGTATCTTAAAAGATACATATACTTTTTGACCCACTTTTTGTATTTTTTTTAAAGACAGATTTTTTTCTCTACACAGGTGGCGAGGAGGCTAGAACGCACAATTTTTTAAAATTCTGCCAAGTTTAGGGTTTAGCTCCATCATCCCTATCATTTACGACAAAACTTACAGATGTGATTCCAGCTTTGGGTTTGTGAACCTTGTCTGTAGCGGAGCTGCAAATTCCATCAAATGGATGGCTAGCACATCGCGCCTATACTTATAGTTTAAATTTACCGCCTTTTTAAGGTTCCGTAGTGAACTAGGAACCCTTTAGTATTGCCATATACGTCTGCCTGTCAACAGCATAGCTCAGCTCAGTGACTGTTAGTACTATGTAGATATACGCATTAATCAAGCCGAGTGGTGGAATCAAATAGAAAAAAAAAGTATTATACCTACTAGCTATAAGGAACTTAATCAATAAATATTTAATAGGTACTTTATAAAGGAATAATGAAGATAAACTATTTTTTTTTTCTTAAAGTATTGATTTGCTCAAGCACAGCAGTATAAGTACGATGTTGTAAAAA
Organism: Thaumatotibia leucotreta; assembly: GCA_025490895.1. Lineage (NCBI taxonomy): Eukaryota > Metazoa > Arthropoda > Insecta > Lepidoptera > Tortricidae > Thaumatotibia > Thaumatotibia leucotreta. The sequence continues at coordinate 33,327 of JALPQI010008547.1, forward strand.
TAAACGTTGCGATGAGCTTCATTTCCTGTTCATATCCGGAGCGCTTGTCGTGATTCGTTTTATAATTTTTTCGTATACTTACATCGGGGCAAGTACAAATGGAACACGTGTATGTAATGTGCTTTGCAGAAAATGAGGGAATTCTCGAGTTTTCGAAAACAGTACATAAAATGTGTCATGAGAGCCCATTAAAAAATTAATACGATTAAGAATTTGGTGCAAGGGGCGAATCTTTGCAAACACGGTTACGTTCTTTCAAACACACAAAGAACTTTAAAAATTTTCAATTTTTCACGCGATCAAATCTTAAACTGATGGACGTATAAAAACTGTGCAATCTATATTCAGTCCCCTGAAATATAACTAATGTTCTTAGATATTTTTGCTTGTTAATAGATTCTTACGTTAGTCGATAGTCGTGTGATTATTCATTGCTAAGGGGCCTCAGGTTGATACTCTGTAATTCACACGTGATGGATATAATTAAATCAAGTAGGTACTTATTTACATGCTAGATGAAATATTGGGACCTTCTAAAGCCTTCTGAAGTTAAGGTAAAATATATAGTTTAGTTACATCCTGCAATGTTCCAAAAGTTAATCGAACATCTTCCATTAGATGTGATTGTTATACTTGTATTAATCGTGCTATTCATATGCATAACTTGTCATTAATAATAAAAAATACTAGAGCATGGGGTGGTTTTACGGTATATCAAAAATATGTATTCACAATAGTAATAATTGGTCAGTACAGACAGACTGATGATGGTGATGACTTACGGCACCGAAACGTGGTCCTTCACCATTGGCCTCATGTCTAAACTCAAGAGTCGCTCAAAGAGCTATGGAGAGGGCTATGCTCGGAGTTTCTCTGCGTGATCGAATCAGAAATAAGGAGATACGTAGGCAAACTAAAGTTACTGACATAGCCCTCCGGATTAGCAAGCTGAAGTGGCAGTGGGCCGGCCACATTGCACGCAGAGCAGATGGTCGATGGGGTCGAAAAGTGCTCGAGTGGAGACCACGGCTAGGCGAACGCAGCGTAGGACGTCCACCCACAAGATGGACATAAGATCTTATGAAGGTCGCCGGGACACGCTGGTTGCAGGTCACATCTAACCGGTATATATGGAGTTCCAGAGGGGAGGCCTATGATCAGCAGTGGACGTCTTATGGATGAGATGATGATGATGATGATGATGATGATGATGATGATGATGATGATGATGACAGACAGACAGGGTTGCGGATAAGAAGATTTATTTTTTCGCGCATCGATATCTTTGACCTTGCCTGCGCAATTATTTATCTTGTGCAAGAACATCTAAATTACACATCCGTTCCCCAAACCGCCAACATCACTCAATTACCTTCAACAAGGAACAAGCGACAACCCAACTCTCACGATATCTTAACACTAACTTAATGATCCCTTCCATTCAAAGTACCCTACTTCTCAATTTTGTACCGAACTAATGCTCCGTTTGGAGCCTCCGGGCTTTAACGAGATTCGGAGATTAATGTGCCGCCGACGTAAGGAGTTCATACACTGAATTTGCGCAAAATGTAGTTCATTAAATGTTAATTAGGAGGCGCGTTTCGAAGCCTATCCGACGATGCCAGTATTCCAAACTTCAAGGTCTTGGAGGCTGTATGTTTTTATATGAAATGTTTACATGGCCTGCTGCTTAGGTATAAGTAGATCTGAGTATTCTGAGTGAAGTCTGAATAAAAGATAAAAGACAAAGGTTAGGCACTGGTCTCACCACGAGCTACTAAGCTATGATCTATCGGCTATAAGCACGAACAAAAGATACGCACTCCCGTGTAAATAAAAGAGACACGGCGATACTCGCCCGGCGGTCATAGCTGATAGCTGGGCGAGTATCGCCGTGTCTCTTTTATTTACACGGGAGTGCGTATCTTTTGTTCGTGTTTATAGCCGATAGTTCATAGCTTAGTAGCTCGCGGTGAGACCAGTGCAGGTTAATTGATTTTAGGTACATATATAACACTTATATCTTCGCTTATCTACTTTACCTATCCGTTTCTGATTACCTATCTATACACATTGTAAATATGTACATTCAAATTTAACTAATCTACGTAACCAACCTAACCTATATCGAAGATTGGCCCTTGTGGCATTGAACCGAGGATGCTGGCGGCATTTCCTCGCTGTATCGCAGTACTAATGCGTTGTGCGAGGAAGTCGCCAGCTCTTCGGTCTTTAGTTATGGTATATATATTATTTATGCATAATTTCAACTTAATTGGTACAATTTGTTAAGGCTTTATACAAGGTGAAACATGACACGTGAACAGTAGTCCTTTTCTAACTCTATATGTTCTTTTCTCTTTGCCAGACACTGAAAGTAATCATACGAATAAACCTATAAGGTTCCCGTTTTTTCTTTTTGAGGTACGGAACCATAAATACTGGTAAATAAATAACGCAAATTCGTGCTACAAACAGACGCAAATATATGCTTACATAAAATTACGGAGCCACAATAGTAATTTGAATAGCAATTCTCCGCAGCCAATTATCGTTTCACATCGTCAGTCGCACATCGGCATCACTCATGTGCTTACCGATTACAAATCTCATCCGTAATTCGTGTGTTCCCGAAGCTATCCATTACTCTTGCTCTTTAATGAGCGGGCCTGATATTTAATCATCGTAAAAGGCCCATAAATCCTAATTACACGGCTTATTATTTCGAGACGGCCTCAAGATGTGACGCGAGCGCCGGCAGGACAATACGGTTCAAGTAAAATATTGGTTTGCCTGCCCTATGTCGCTTGGGGCCCAAGAAACGATTGTTCTGAGTGTTTTATTCTAATACATCACCTTTTAGGGCAACAACAGGCATTAAATAACATAATAGACGTGCAAAAGCGATTAAAATTAACAATCAGTTCAATTTATCTGTAGGTCGATGATTTTTTTTGACTCGTATTATGCCTTCGTGTGAAATGCCTATTTAATTTAGTTGAATGATACGAAGTAGAGGTCTCCATTTTAGTTTCAGCTAATTCTAACTAAATATTGTGACTGTAGGTAATTTACGCCTCTACGGGTCAAAATTATTAACCTCCTTATTATGTGAATCATCATCACTATGTGAGCCGAAAGATGTGAAAGACTGCTGTACAGTCAAGGGCATAATTATGTATACACTTTTTTACTTAAATATATCTGGAATATAAGGTCTAAAATTGTATACATATTTATGCCCCTGACTGTACATAGACCTCCCTCAAATATTGCCACAATGATGATGAGGTGGATTCAAAAAACACTCGCGCAATTAAGTTTTATAGTTTTTGAGTTGAAAATTTACTTTCACATAGTTACTTATACGTGCTAGTGACATTGAACTTTTTATATTCAAAGATCAAACGTCTTAATCAAGCAATATAAGTACCAAACCTATCACAAAACATCCAATTCAACGTAAAATATCAGCAAAATTCCTGTATCGAAAAAAGCTTGGTCCGAAGAAACCGCACTGATTGCACAAAGGCCTCCCGCGGGACAGCATTATCGGCACGTCCCTCTCTTCGTTAGTCGCGTGGTGACGTGAGGCGTTACCCCAAACGTGACTCCCGTACGCTGATTTTTTTAGAATGCTGCCTATAATAGTTTTAGCTTTCAGTGTGGTGACGAATATTCGAAACAGTGATCCTGCTTAAATCTATTAAGGCTCGTCTTGACGAAACTTTTGATAGAAGAATATAAAACGCTTGCTCTCAGATACTAGTATTTATGAATAACGTTATTTGCGAAGGGTAAAATACGGATATATTTACCCTATTTAACGGGAAATAGTTTTACCGACAGTATGTGACCTAAAACGGTATAGCGTGTAAGTTCCCACCCTCTCGAAACTTCGCAACTGAAGTAAAGACTCCGAATGAAGTTAGTAAATCAGTAAGTCTGCCGGACGGTGCAGGGGTTTCCCACCCGTCAATTAGACACATAGGAGATTTATACGCCGATCTATCTTGCTACACTACACCGCGGCGGAAATTGTTTCTCAAACGATCGCTTTCTTGCTCGGTCTACTTTTCTTTTGAACTGTAAAATGGTAAAAGGTTTAATGTTGACGACTGCAAAAAAAATTGTACTTTGTTGTGTGTATAGTTAAGACGAAACTGTGTGGTATACTCTGTCCAACAACCTTTGGCAGTAGAAAAAGGTGGCAAAGTAAAAAAATGTAAATGCATTTTTTGGATCTCTCACAGATAATTTGAATTTGTTGCCCTTTTCCACTCTCAAAAGTTGATATACAAAATTTTTTCTTCCTAATAGAAATGATGACGTAATTATTTTTTGCAATATACAAATCAAATACATTGTACCTACAAAAGACGATCGAGGGCTTCAGACCACTTTGCATGGTTTTAAACTAGTTTGACTTAGTTATTAGGGTGGATCGATTTTTTTATTTTTGAAAATTCATAAAATAATCTTTATAGATCGATACTTTGTGGCTAGAGAAACAAAAAATATCATGATCATTTTTGTATTTACTTTTATTTTGTACTTCGTTTATAGGCCCAAAAATCGACTAATTTAATCTATGTACATAAATTGTAGTTTTGAAAATAAATATAGTACAAATGAAATAATTATCTTATAGCGCAAAAGTAACTTTTTCAACAATATATCTTTTTCCGATAATCATTCGGGAAATACTGCCCCAAGAGCCTCAAAGTTGAAAATTATTTTTTGGAGTTACTGCGAACAATTTTCATATAATTAAATCACACAAACCTTAAATTTATGAAAAACAATCTTATTTTGTTTATCCATAAAATTAAAACAGAAAATATCCTTGCTCATCCGAGTTTTCTTAAAAAAACCTTAAAAATAAGGCCGATCTTCAGGCTTCTATATGGGGTCCATAATGATAAAATATCCAAAAATGGTCATAACATTTTTTGTTTTTCTAGCCGCATAGTATCGATTCATAAAGATTATTTTATGATTACCCGAAAATAAAAAAAATCGATCCACCCTATTAGTTATATCATTTGAGAAGAAATAAACATGAAAAAGTAATAGGCGCTCTACGAGTCCAATGTGTGGAGCGACCATAAGAAGTAATATTTATTACTTTTCATGTGGGTTTTTAAATAAGTTGAACCACTCAGTTCGATTAGGATTTTTTTATTTACCAGGGAGGCTAGCGCATCTTTTCTTAGGCTCTTCTGTCAGTCGGTCCCGACAAACTGTGTGATGAGTTAACGGTCAACACATGATTGGCGCGACAGTATGTCTTTCACTAACTATGTTAATAAAAGAGGGACGGATAGTTTATATCGTCGCGAGATTCTGTCATCTGTCGCTTTAATCACGTGCAAACCCGGCTGACAGGCGACCCAGAAATATGTTCTATTACTATTAGTTATTGCAGGCCATATTTATTTTTAATACATTAAATACACAAGCAAATCAAATAATAATTATTACTCAACATAATTACTGCACAGTCCGGACATTTGAGTCGGTTTAATGCAATTAATGACTTCAAAGGGGGTTAGAATGCCACACATTAATTATAATTATGTAGGTAGTACGATGCCATTATTAGAAGTAACTATGCGTAATTTTGTGCGTTTGGGTGCGAAAGGTCCTAAAATCTACATAATACGCTCACATAACGTAGACGGATTGAATGTGATGACAAATTAAAACGATTTAGTCGCACATTACAAAAGAGATTTAGTTAATGGAGAAGTTTGGGAGCTACGTGTCGCGAATGAATAAGTTAACATCTGTGTTTACTCTGGAGACGATTGAATTACAAATGGAAAGAAACGGTCTAGAGGCGAGCAATCATTGAGCTGTGCAATAGCTATTTGAATTTTAAAGTACCTAACTCAAATCTAGCTTTTTAAAGGCAATTTCGATGGATACCGTTATTTGAACCCGTCGCTCAATTTTCGTAAAGGTTTAAAAAAAGGCAACCTATAAATATTCATTCAGCAATATATTTGGAGCGCGTTCGAATAATACCTACGTAACTAGTTGGTGAAAAAAAAAAGATATTCGTTTGATGTTTCCATTTCTTAACTAATATATTCACAGTACCTACCTACTGAAAGTAAATATGAGTAAAGTAATTCAGATATAATTAAGTAGTAGCTATTACAAAAAAAATGGGAGATAATTAAAGTTAATATTGTTAACAGTCTTAATTAACTATTCAAGCTAGAATTGGGAATGTTTTTAACGCAATAATGCAGCACCACATTGTAGTCTATTTAGGACGTTACATTTACTATTTTACGGTGCCTGCTTATAATAATATAATCATGATGATGAACCTGGTAGATAAATTATGTTTTGCCGGGTGGATTTTTGCATCCTTTAAATGAAAAACATTTTCATTATATGATTTAAACGATTATACATATCTTAAAATCTCTTTGTATACAGATATGTCTTTGGAGATATAGTTCGAGAAATATAAATTGAATGTTTATTTTTACTATAATGTAGGTAGAAAGTTACCAATTTATATTTCACGAACTATACCAAAGATACCGAAATGTGTTGAGCATCTGGATACAGGCAAAATACTCGTATATCTGCCCATAACGTTACAAAAGTAACTTCAACGAGGTGCGCTAGTGCGTCTAAAAACTATAACGTTTTTATTAACGCCAATAAAGTGGCGTTCATTAGATTTTTTATTTTCCGCGTAGTAAACCCCCTGCACGTTCCGGGTTCATACTTCATTCAGCTCGTAAAACGGCGGAATTGCTCGAATTTATTCACGAAGGTCTGTGCTCGGCCTGGGTGACCTGCGCTTCGGGTTGTGAAAAAGAATTGGCCGATCGCAATACGGACCTTTCTTGTCACTCGTTGCTACGGTTACATTCTCCAATAACCATACCATGATCATTTTGTTTCATTCTGGAGCGATTATCTCCGAAAATATTGACTTTTTTTAAAAAATCTTTTGAGATCCTTATTTGGCAGAATTTTTAAAAATCCTGCGTTCTAGCCTCCTAGCCGCTGTGTAGAGCAAAAGTGGGTCATAAAGTACGGTACTTATCTTTTAAGATACACTGCCAAGTTAAGGGTTAAGAGGCCTATTCAATGACACCCCACTTTATAGGATTATAGCAAGATAAAAAAATATCCCCACTCTATGAATAGGGGAGGTAGCCTAATTTTTTTTTCAATATTTTATTCTACCATTTTGTCGGCGTGATATGTATATCTGTAGGTACCAAATTGTAGATTTTCAGTAGGTACTAACGGCCACTGCGCTATGCTGCAGACAGACAGACGGACAAACTGACATGGTGAAACTATAACGGTTCCTTGTTTACTACGGAACGTTAAAAAAGGTTATCGCCCCTTTTAATGGGATGTAAGTATCGTTGTATTTATAGTATTACAAATTCTTAGTACCTAGCACGTTCTATTAGGGTAGCTACCATAGCGTCACGTATATATGTTTTCATGGAATGTCCCATATTTACATACACCACAAATAGTACATTACGACACAAGTGCGAAAAACATGAAATTCGAAACGAGTGGAGATGTTTTAAAACACGACCGATAGGGAGTATTTTAAATCGACACGAGTTACGAATTTCGTTTTTGCACGTGTCTCGTACGACGTTTTTTAGTGCAGATGGCCCTCCGAAGTTTTGGACCTGACGTAAAATGACACACTTCTCGCACTATAGCCTAAAAAAGGCACCATCTGTACTAAAAAATGATATTTTAGTAGAAACTCCATCATTTTCTAATCTAAGTAGCTGTTTGGATAGTAAATAGATTACTGCTGGACCTTAGTTGGGTATTTTGTATTCAGGCCGCATTGCGTCCGCGCGCACTTCGTCGGATCTATCTGATGTAGCTGTACGTAGCTAGCTACAACAAGTCCAATATCTTGTACTTAATAATCAACCACTCCTTATTGCTGCAAGATAAATGCATTCTTGAAACTTTTCAAGATTGAATCTAAATCTTAATGTATACGGTTCGTCAGTAGAAAACAATAAAAGTGTAAACAAATATTACTTTCTTTGGCATTTGAAGTCTTTGACACATATCGTGAAATACGTTGGGATGGCAGATATATTTTTATGTTATTTGTAATAAATATCACTTATATAAACTAAAAGTTGTAAACTTAAGGTTTAAGGTTTTAAGTTGGTGATAAAAACAAGATTGTGTTCTGAAAGTGCGTGATTATGAAATAATGTAAGATTTTAGATTTGTTAAATTTTTTTTTGTTCTTATTGACGATGACGAAGTCTAATTATTATTGTCATGCAATGTATAATGTAGTCTAGAAGTCGACAATGTATTTTGAAAAATTGTCAATCACACTAAAAAACATTGTTTACTGTTAATATTTTCTGTCTTACTAGACAAACCGCATCCTTCAAGACCGGAGACGAACTCGTGCCGTGCTAACCACGGTGGCATCAATGGCATTTGTGTAAATAAATCTCAATTCATCGCATTCGCATATAATACAGCGAGATGTTATTTCTGTCATCCCGCTCGCTTACTAAGGTTCACAGATGCTAGCAAATGCTAACTCATGATAACGATATTGTTATTGATCTTCGGTGACGTGGCTTGGCATGATTATTCCTCAGGTTTAACTGCGTGCTATGCGTACGACCACTATCTTGGCAACATGGTAGTTTGCACGTGTTTGGTGCGTAAAATAGGTATTTATTATATTATACAATTTTTTTTCATTCATGTTCGTTCCGTTTTTGAGGCCTATGTAAGTACAGTCAGCTGCAGAGAAAAGTAGACCCCCTTGCATAGAAATTTGTATGCAAGGGGGTCTACTTTTCTCTGCAGCTGAGTGTACGTGTATAAACTACGCATAACAAGAAGTTTCCTTGAGTTCGTTTTTGATACAAGCCTGATTTACTTATTCATGATACTATAATAGGTGTGTAAGTAATACGAGTAATAAAACCTTAGCTTAACGGCCATAATAATAAATAACATACATTTTATTCCGAAAAAACTAGTACAATAATATTTAAAAAGATGTATCCTTTCGTGTTTGAGCCATATTCGAGTAAGTACGGTTTTATTTGCAAGACTTTATTGAGGGACAAATTCAAGAGAGCGGTCTCAGAGCATTCAGGCTCGGCTTTGCTTACGATTTGCGACTTTTCCCTACAATGGACTCTGATTTATCGTCCGTCGATGTTTACATCGTTCCTTTTTCACCAAATGCGACGCCTACAGCGAATGGTTGGTGTCACAGTACAGGGAAAATCTAAGTAATCTCACTGTCACAGACTACTTCAGCTTTAACGTTTTATGCTCTATTTATGCTTTTGTATTACGTTTAAATCGCTACATATTGTTTCGCACGTGACTTGTTTGAGATTTTTCGTTTTGAAGAAAGCCTACTTACCGTATTATTTTACTCTGATGAAGGACACTTACTTGTACTGTAACAATATTCAGCCATCAAACGCGGATTACGAGCCCTTGCAGATATATGTACCTATGTTAAGCGTTTATATATGTTCCCTTTGTGACTCGAATCCGCAATGAATTGCATTGAATATATTTGCAATAAAAAATTACGTAATCGGTATACTGATTTACATTTTGTCGTAACAAACATTTGAACTCAAAGCGAAAACATTCAGAGCGAAAAGCGTCAAAATCCTTCAAAAGGAATACAAATGGCATATGTTTTCTTGAATAATTTAGTGAAGACGTCGCCTTATTCGACGTGAGCAAATCTTTGAATTATAAAGTGAAGCGAAAGCGAGACATTTGGGCGGACTCGAAGCCATCTGGCGAGTACGTTCGAGTTAACAAGTTACATTCATACATATTAACTCGCAGCCGCTGTTACTCCATATTCATGTGCAAGGAAGCGCTTCCGAATTCCACTCTCACAGACACGTTAAATAATACCCGAATAATTTCATGAAACTTTTACTCACCTCTCTTTGACGTGAATCACAATGATTGCTCAACAAATAGGCGGTATTCAATCTTCAGACACCTTCCAAGATTTAGTTTTTATCGGGCCCGAACATAAGAACGCGGACGGCTTTATTAATATTTAATTCCTTTGTTCGACAGCGGTACTGCCTTCATCGGAAATTTCATCACTCTCAACTCTCACATAACTAGTTATGTAGACTGTTTTGTTAAAGTTTTAGGGATCAAGAAATACTTTCCCAAGAATTTATGTTATTACTAAAGTTTTGGACAATACAAACTTTCACAAATGATTTCATGCTCAAGTTAAGTGCACGGGACGATTGCCTTTCATCAGTTACAAGGGATATATTTAAGCTTAAAGTTAAGGTAGATAATATCAATTTGTACCGTGTCTTTGACGGGCGTGTGCCATGCTACATTTCCAAACAGCCAAACTTAAATCCTACTAGCTATAGTAGTTCTTATGGTAATACTAACATAAAGTTTTAGGTAGTTATACTTAGCTGAAGCTTATTGGATTTAAATAGTTACCTATTCTAGAAATCAATACAAAAGGTTGTAACAAGGTAAGGTAACAAAAGGTTAAAGGATTAAATAGGCACTAGAACTCTTTTTATTTAAAAATGTCCATATCACATGTAATGGACACATTTGTGATATAGGCATCATACTTGTGGGTAGTGTTATTCATAATATTCATAGATTTATATAATGTTTCATATTTGTGAGTTCCTATAATTGGCTTTGTCCTTATATTTAAGACTCATACTGTGCCATTGTATAGCTGTTGGAATTCAGTTATAAAATTAATAAATAATATTTTCTCTAAAGTGCCCTAAACCCTGTAAAGTATTCGAAGCGTCGGGATTTTATTTCAGAAAAGGTTAATTTTAACTAAATATGTATCAACTGACTACCTAATTTCCAGCTTCATGCGTTATTTTTCCACATCAACATAGGGTGCAGTTATAGGGGCGTTTTTTACACCATTTTACCCTCTCAATCAGGACAATAAGATCTTTAACCCGCCCCATCTCATCACAGTAACGACCCTGAGCACATTGAGAAAACTATCAAATAGATGGCAACATCTTCAACAAAATACTTAAACCACATTTCCTGCTTGGAATCACAATCTACCAGTGGAATCTGTCACCAAATTCCTTATTTCAGGATTGTGCGCTCCGTTCAACCGGGCTTTGCGTCTCGTTTCTTTACAAATCCTTAGATAACAGGCCGGTGTCGCGCTCTCAAGCCGCTAGACGGCCATAAAAGTCTGGACCGAGTAAAGGTTTGCGGGAAATTCTTTACAGAATTGACGAGCCATTTGCGTCGTTGGCTTATGTGTGGATGGGGAAAGCGGCTGTCGCAGATTTCTTATACAATTATTTAGGGTAAGTGGCTGCTTTAGAATATAAGTAAGTGGCAAATAAAATACTTTTGTTAGAAGGAGCTCATTCCGTAGGCCTAATACAGTGGTCGGGGTTTTATTTATCGTTGCAGAAAAGACGGCTGTCACGTTATTATGAAGTTTAAGTGTGAAATTACACATATCATGGTACATGATTCAAACTCAACCATCATACGCCCGCAGATGAAATTATTACGAAATAAAACTTAACAGCATTTTTAATTTAGTTAAAGGTGTTTAAATACTACTTGTATAAGTAATTGCTAATAATTTGGGATTACTTATATAAACCTAAACACGTTAAAGACAAAGGTATCCGATTGGTTATGATGTTGCCCTGTTACTTCGATTATTTCTATTATAACATGAGAGCAGGGTGCCCACAAGTCGGGGTAGATTCTCGTGCTAAATTTGCTTACTTAGCTAAGTATGAATATTCTTTGTCCTAGGACCTACCCTTGTAAGTTCTTGCCAGCCCTAGAATTACCAGCATGAAGAATCCAAGACACCGTCTCTACCGCCAACGACTCAAATAATTTGGTGGTTATTGATAAGAGCCAAATTAACAATTAGGTTTATATTTACCTGAGATGGCGAAAGTGTAAATGATTATTTTTGCATGAATTTTCTTTACAAAAATGGAAAATTATCTCATCTAATCTAGTGAATTTTAAAATATATTTATTTTCTCCTTCGCGTTACAGACTTCGACGAATTGACCTTTGGCTCTTTCATAAATTCCTTCGAAAAGCACCTAACCTTTTTGTTTAAGAGCACAAGTGCAGTTCAAGGAGTGGTTTACAGTTGTTGTAGACGGCAGAAGTTTTGTTGTTTAAGTGGGCTGTAATTTTAGTGGACGGCCAGTTGGACGCGTAGAGGTGCTTTTACCGAGAGAGCGTTGGTGGCTGGCGCAAGTTACAAGAGGGAGCGTTAAAGCAAGTGATTTTTTTTATGTTAGCACAACAAAGTGGCTCCACTCCACCTTATCGTAAGTGAAAAGTAGAGTCCAAATCGCGGCGGCAACGAACAGGAGATAATCAGTAACCTGTTAGTTGCCACCGCCTTGCTGGCCCGCTAGATGCTTCTTCACGCTTCGTTTAAACTTATAGGTATGCGGAAACACATGTGCCGGTAAAGAATTCCACTTTTTAATAGTTTTTAATATGAAGGAATTGCCGAATTTCTTAGTACGTGTGGGAATATTTCAAAATTTCAAAATTTTGGTCAAGTTTGAGTTGCACCTAAACATTAATAACGTTGATTATTTATTTCTTTATTTATTATTTATATTCGCGAACGATTTCCTGTGTAGACAATTTTATTGTATCGGATGTAAAATATCTGAACAACAGAAATTAGTAAAATTTAAGAAAACCATTTCTCATATTACGTCCACAAGTGTCTTTTCTATATTTCTTTATTTTTCTTATTAGTGCAACAAAGACAATTGCGTTTGGTTCACGACTGAGCGTTAGCGATTGGCATCTTGGCCTGTAATTGTACCATGAGCTGCCGCCGCATTATTAACGCTATTTACTTTCCGTCCGGCTCGCTCGTATCAAAACTAACAAAACGCAAGTACGAGCGGGATGGTTATAAAGTAAGTCCACGTCAATAACGCGGTGGCAGCTCTTGATAAGCACACAAATTCTGACGGTGACAACTGTACGTTTAAACCGCTCATGTAATCCGCCAGATGTTATCGCTCGCGCCAGCGTACGAGAGTGCAGGCCGTTAAGTCGCTGTTACAACAGATTTGCAGCTTTCAGCCGCGAGGCGGGGACAGTGCGCCCAACAATGGGAATAAATATTTGCGAACCAGTTGACCTGAATACTCGGCCTATGTCCGAACAAAAGCTAAGTAATTGTGAAGACATTAAAGTTTCTCTGTAACACTAGATGTACGGGTTTTAATGTCGTAGATGTGAGAGTTGTGGCTAGTGATGTGCCGGTGCCGGTAACTTTCCCAACACAGGGAAATTCATAGGGAATAATTTTAACTATCCTATAGTAATATTTGGAATTTATTTAGAACAGCACATCTCTAGTTATAGCTACAAGATACATGCCAAATGCTATTATGCCACTTTATATGTGCAACAGAAATGTGCCCTCTTCTTAATTCTTTTCAGTACCTAGGTATTGTATAATGTCTTCATTACTTCATTTTATTGTTCTGACTTGTAATATGCCAGCCTCAGTAGCCTAGTTGGTAGTGACCCTGCCTACGAAGCAGGAGGTTCCGGGTTCGAATTCGGCGAGGGCATTATTTGTGTATTTATTTATCACAAATATTTGTTCCTTGGTCATGGTTGTATATGTATTTAAGTATCGAATATGTATCTATCTATTATATATATCGTCGCCTGGTACCCACATCACAAGCCTTAATTGAGCTTACCGTGGGACTAGGTTGATTTGTGTAAGGTGTCCCAAGATATTTATTTATTTATATCTGCTGGTAACCAGCATCACAATTTCCGATTATTAACACTTTAGCGTTTTTTGTTATACCTACATTTATACATGCTTTTTGTTCTTTATACGTGTGAAAGTGTCGAATAAATAAAGCTATACTAAATATCCGAATATAAGCGCAAGTCAAGGTAGGTCATCATCATTATTATCATCATCTCAGCCATAAGATGTCCACTGCTGAACATATACCTCCCCTCTGGACCTCCACATGTACCGGTTAGATGCGACCTGCATCCAGCGTGTCCCGGCGATCTTCATAAGGTCGTCTGTCGAAGTTGTGGATAATACTATCAAGTTGTAATTAAATACCGATTTGTATGTTTTCAAATAAATTCTCACTTAATCATACAACAAATAATCCACACCCAGAATGTAAATAAACCGTTGACTAACTTATTTTAACCTCAGAACAGCTGTTGGATGCAGTGCTAGCTGTCCGGCATTTGTGGGTAATGCACAGCGAGATCCTTAATTGCGACCGAAATGAACATCACACGATCACGATTGCTACTAGATGTTTCATATTAGAGGCAATATGTTTACCTCGAGCTTATAAAACATTAAATAAAAATAAATAAACATTTTGGGATATCTTACACAAATCAACCTCGTCCCACGGTAAGCTCAATTAAGGCTTGTGATGTGGGTACCAGGCGACGATATACATCATCATCATCATACATCATCAGCCTATGATAGTCCACTGCCGGACGTAGGCCTCTCCTTTTAATTACGCGTATGGACGCATTAGGATGTAAATGCCCATAATCGCCACGCTGGCTGGGCAAGCGGATTGGCGATCGTAGTAATGTGTCCACTATGATGACGCTGCTGCCCATCATCAATCTTTTACCAAATAATGGTCAGTGACCAGTACCACGGGTGTAACGTGATGCCCGAAACATCAGATATTGTTTGACGTAAGTTTGCCGTTAAAATATACGAGTGATAATTGTGAAAGTTTAAGTCAATCATTTTGTGGTATAAGTAAGTAGGTACTTTGGGGTAAGTTACTATTATTGAAATCATTTCTACTTAGTTATTTTTCCTAATTAGGATACGGTATCTACTGAATAGGCCCTAAAATGGATGATTACTATTTTAGTTACATTTTGGAAACAAATAATAATTAAAATTACGACTCTCTGCGGTAATTTGTGGGCTCTAGTGGAAGGTAATCTCTCTGAATTAAACGAATATCCACAGAAAAACACAATAATATAAGGTTGCACAGTTGGAACAAGAGTAAATATAGGAGACATAAAAACTGGTCAAAATGGCGCCCAGTGGTGTCGTTCAGATGCGGTGCAAGACTTTAGGAAAACTTTCGTAGTCGGACTTTACCTTTACTTTTTCCAGAAACTCAAACATTGATTCCCAGTAGCATTGTGATATTTCTCCGTATAATGATGAATGAAGACTTTATTACTTTAATTTATACCAATGGTCAGAAGATTCTAAAAAAATGTAATAAAATATGACTGACTTTACATAGTATTTGAAGTCTTTGAATCATATCGTGAAACACGTTGGCAGGTGTATTTTTACGTCAATAATTTTATTTTAACTAAAAATTCAAGTGAACTCGATTCGAGGTTTACCTAAGTTTACGTAAAGTGGGGATGATTTTTTTGCTATAACCGATAGTGTCGGGTATCATTGAATAGGTTACTTCAAAAAAATAATTGTCTCGAAAGAAAGTTCTCTCTAAAAAAATATTTTCGTAGGTAGGTAACCTCCCCAAAATAAAAAAAATGTGTCCCTCTCCTCTAACTTGATCCGTGGGTCTGACGATATGAAAAAATAATCATGAAGAGCTTATAAAATACATTAAAATAAAACAATTTTCAAACATTATTTGAAAGTTTTGAACAATTACAGAACCCTACACAGCCCGTACCTATAGCCCGACATGGTCTTGGCCGGTTTTTTTCCTGTTGCTGACTGATACCTTATCTACTTATGCTCTTGTTTATTATTCATTTGTTTTAATTATTTTACTTTCAAGTTTGTACATCCAAGTGGCCGTTTATTCACATATTAATGTATTTTAATATTTACAATAAATTAGAAGATTTCTAAGAAAAAACTCTAATAAGAATTTCGATGAATTCATGGCAGAGAGCCATAGTAAATTATGTCGACCTACGTGGTGTTGTAAAAATATTACATGTGCATTGAGAGAATCTAATTTCTTAGTCATTAGTCTTATTGTAATAAGAATAATCTTTTGTTTTGTGAACTTTTGTTCTTTATTACGTGTGAGGTGTGCAATAAAGAGTTTTGTATTGTATTGTATTGTAATAAGATTAGTTTTATTTCCAAAAGTTTTACAAAGTGTAGTTACCACTTACCAGTGACCCCCAATTATATAATAATATAACATTTTCCTTTGATTTCGACTACGGGTTTTTAGACCCATTGCCTTGCCTCTTACTTTAACTTTCAACATACGAGGTGGGGCATATGTGACCCCAAATGTATGGAAATGTCATATAATTATAAACATTTTTCACCTCGTATGCAGACGGTTAAATAAGACGATTTATTTGTCCAACTCGCCTTACGAGCTTAAAATATTTGTATTCCACTTCACTTAGTATTACTCTGCGACAGGCAATTATCAAAAACACGACGGAGACTGAAACAAACAATAATTACGAGTCTAGGAAAATTCCCATTTACAAAAGTGGGAATTCCCAGTAAGCACCTAATCCCGTGGACAATGATTCTCGAGCCGGGACCTCCTAAGAGTTTTTTCTCATAACTCAAAATGAGATCATAACGTCGCGAATCTCGGGAGGCCTTAAAGAATAACAAAAGAAAAAAGCTCAAATTACGTAGGCCGAGTAATTTTCGGGGCGAGCTACGTTGAATGGTTCCTAGGGGACCCTCTGTCGGGGACCCTTCGCGATTATGTTGCGGTTTTATAAGCTTGTTATGTTTTATGACTGAAATATAATGTTTACGGATACGGGCTTTCAGTCTCGTCAGCGGAACGGCCGGCATTTGCAAGTAGATGGCTGGTAGTGTTGCCAGACGCGGAAACGAATAAACGAAAATATGTAGTAAAGCTTTTGTTACCTTTGGTTACCTGCAGTACAGGCTTTGAGCAGCAGTACAGGCGTAGTGCATGAACCAGGTTAACTATTCTTGTAAACCAATACCATGAATAAATGTCTAAAAAATCTGATAACATTAAGCGTGTGTAGGCTGCATAAGTCGTGTGCTAATATTTATCTAGTTATTAAATTACTGATGTACATTCGCAACTAGATAAATATTATTAAATAAGTATTGAACCGTTATGTTGGAAATGTACTTCACAATGCACATATTTATTTTCGACCTTATATTTATTAGTATTTTTTACAGACAGCATTTTCATAGACGGGTTAATTCTCAAAAGGTAAGTCGCTACCGTTAAGAATCTTCGTCTGGGATAATAAAGCATATATTACCTTACCTCACCTGTCACCTGAAATTTACTTTTATGTTATTCTTAAGGTTTTCTCACACTTACCATTTTGTTGATTATGTACGGCAACGAAAAAAACAATTATTTTGTTTCGAATTTTACAGAAAGCTATATAGGTACCACGTTCTATAAATGCTCCAAGCAACTTGAAAAACAAAAAAAAAACGTTGTATAACGCAGGAGCCATTTTTGTAAATAAGTATAAAGTGTATAATCTCAATAAATACCGATAAAACTTTATAGATGGCAACACTGATGTCTAGCTAAACTTGGGCAGCGCAGCGGGGATGAGAATCGACCATAAAGATATTTCAACCCTGATGAATATTACTCAACCTCTTTGTGCGCTGAAATAACAGGGGTTATATTTAATAGGTTCGCTTGGAATAGAAACCGAGTGCAAATATGCATTGTATTATTATATTATTCACCATCGTATCATCATCAGCCTATATCAGTTCACTGCTGGACAACGGCCTTTCCTTAGTCGCATTGACGCATTATAAATGCCCGTAATCGCCACGCTGGGCAAGCGGGTTGGCGATCGCAGTAGTGTGTCCAACTGTCCACTATAAGTCATGATGCTGCTGCCCATCATCAATCTTTTATAAATAAATGTTTAGTGACACTCAATGACACTTGCGACACCCACGGGAAGAGTTGCGGTGGTGACAAATGTATTCTTATTGCCGTCACTACACGCCAGATTATATAATTTAAGTACGATATTCTTTGTTCATAATTTTGTCTATTGTAAACTTTGTCAATTGTAATTGTATCACACTACTTCTGTAGTATTACTATTCTATTGTTATAATAATAATAATAATATTCTTTATTGTGCTAAAATTAACAATAAATAAATGAAAAAGGAAGCTTACAAGAAGTACGCAACAACAGGCGGTCTTATCGCTAAAAAGCGATCTCTTCCAGACAACCTTATGGCAGTAGAATTGACATATAGACAGTATTGAAAGAAAAATAAAAGTACAATGGGATAAACCAGAGAAAAATAAGTTAGGTTATAGGATTACGCAGTCGTTTACATGAATGTTTCGGAATTATCATGTTCTTCAAATCTGTTTTGAAGGAACATTGCTTCTCGCACTTTCGCATATCTTAAGAAGCAGACTTACAAAACAGTGCAACACATTGTTGAACCGCCCCGTCTCGGGATTGCCCTAACTAATGTAGCACTTTAGCGCGGGTGTTTAGAATTTTACACCAGCCATTACCCCATTACGCTGGGCGACTCCCTAGATTTATCTAGTCTTAAAATGTTGCTCCACTCGACTGCTGGCCGTATTCATATTGCAGGCGAGAGTAAAGGTTGTGCAGTTGATTGGCCACATGAATATTCTTCAATATCTGAACCATCACCCAGAATTCCACCTTGTGAAAATATTCAGCGAAACGATTCAGTCACGTAATTAAGTCCAAGATGTCATACATGTTTCGATCCATTAAGAGGATCCTCATCAGTTCAGAATTCCACATTATGACAATATTCAGCGACACGATTCTCACACGTAATTTAAGTCCAAGATGTCATAACATGTTTCAATACATTAAGAGGATCCTCATTAGTTCAATACGTTGTTGGAGACACGTGACGGTAGTTATAATGTTTTCATTACACTTGCTTTCTAAGCGCGCCATTGCTTGCATGCATTGCGGGAGTAATATAATTTAACTAGGGAATTTCTTCAATATAAAAATCCGAATTATGATTTAACACGTCAACAATATTCGAGTGTCTGGAGGCACTCGTGACATATCCAGCGCTTAAACGTCAATCGTAAACGAAAGGCAGCTGTCTTTGTCGCACTAATATGCAAGAGTGACAGAGAGGGAAAACTACGATATGCTACCAAGCGCTAGCGATTGGCAACTTGGCTAAGCATCCTATTATGGAATTATTACGCAATGTTTTCAACATTCGACGATCTCTATATTTGACGTTTGAGTTAAACACTGACTGTATCAACTAATCCAACTAATCGAGTGTTATAGAAATTCGCACTTATGGGTTGGCAGTAAATGTGTGAAGACCAATACCAAGAACTATTCTCTTCGAGGCTAATCACCTTTATGTCCTACCTTTACCTTTACCATCCGCTTCTCCCATCAGTTTGGTAAGGGCAATATTACATGCTGTGCTACCTTATCTATGTAAAAGTTTAAACCAAATCAGTGAAACAACTACTACTGATTCGACTGAGAAATCTACTTACTTAGTAAATAAGCACTCGGAATAATGCCTCAGCTCGGGGTCAATCAGGCGAAGAGCTTTTTAGAATTAAAAGTGTACCGTTTGTGTATAGGTAGGTACTTTGTGCATGTGTATCGGCAGATCTTTGCTTCTTTTTGTAATGTTTCACCTTAATCCACTGTAGTTGTTTTGTGTTTAAATAACTTGTGCTAATTTAGTAGTTAATTAACCTTTGGGTAAACAGCAAAGTGCAGGAACGGCAGAAGAAAAGCGGACCCTGTTAAAGGCCAGGATACCGCTAGGTAGAAGAAGAAGATTCTTTGCGTATTTGTAGAAGTGTTGTTATGATTTAACAGTCTCTTACGAATTGAGTTGAAAATAAAAACCTAAATTCTTATCGTTAGCAGCCATCCACAGTGCTGGGTGACTGAATACATATTATGGGGAACCAACCAACCCTCAGGATCCCAAGTCAACCACTCCTGCGCCTTGCATACCGTACAGAACTATCAACAAGTAGGTAGATGCAGTCGCCATCGGATATATCGAAGCGACCGGTGCTCATAAATGTCTGAGCTAACATCGATTGTCATGGCGTCAGAGTGCATATTCAGAAATTTTGAGAACCGGAAATACTCCAGAATATAACAAAATGTCTACTTCATTCTTCAAAAAAGGTAAATAGTGCATACAACAAAAGGTTTAAGATAGATTGTATATTTTCTAGCCCCCTTATTCATAAACGTTTGTTAACTTAACAAGCCGCTAATAATTGTTTGTCCCTTTTGCTCTTATGGACACATTGTTAAGACCGAAAGGGACAAACAATTATTAGCGGCTTGGTAAGTTAAAAAAACGTTTATGAATAAGGGGGTAAAACTCTAAAGAGATTTTGCGTTAAAAGTGTGCTTGCGATAAAATCAATTGAATCACTTTTGCTCGATGGTTGGTGCTAAAAAATATGAGAAAGGAATAGTATTCCAAAACAAGTGAAACGTGGAAAACCGTGTTATACCCGATGCAGTTACAACACGTTAGCCAGGACGGTTTTCTGCCCGCGTATTACCGATTCTCCAGAATACGACTAGTGTTACCTGACCCTGAATGCCTATAACAACTGTTCGTAACTGGGGAACACAGGCTGAATGGCTTGAAACTTTGACCCTGTGTCCGGTTAGTCGTCGGAATAATACATAGCTTTGCTATACCAAAGCGGTTGAAACCGGTATTGGGGGTGCAAACCGAACTAACTAAGTTTTGGCGCTTTTATCCTTTGACGAAACGTTGCAGTATTTTCCTTCAAATATTTGACGGATGTAATTCTTTTGAGGGGAAAACAAATAAGTACCTATTAAGCAATATGATATGGTAATGTTTAATTACTTAATCTAATTTTGAACATAACAATTGATTTTCAAGTTACATAATTAAATATTAGCTAAATAAAACTAAAAACGCTTTATTATTTTTCTCCTCACTAGCTCGTAAAGCACTCGATTATTCTTTAATACGAGTGGGTAATAACGCATTTTGATCACCAGTGAACAAAGTAATGAAATGACCTTGAAGCACAGCGTTAGTAGGTACTATTACTTATTCTGTGATAGCGTGAAGTAGCATTACTTTAACAGATAACGAAACGTAAAATGCTCATTATTAGGTCGTTTCACACTAATTATAATTAAACAAATTGTTTGAGAATTTAGTCAAAAACACAATTTTTTTTTAATTTGCTGATTTAAGTCATTTATGCTTTGCTGCTCAATTTTCGCGATTAATGTTTATCCGTTGTAATGTTTCCAATTCATGGCCATTATCACGAATTATTTAAAGACTATAATGCAAATCTGAAAATAAAAGGATTAATACACCCGATTTGACTAATTCTGCTCTCCGGGCGTCCGTCATCAAAATTTTCGTAAGTAACCTCTGTTTTAGTATATGATGATAATGTTCCCTATCAAGACGCAATTACAAAACACAGAACCGTCAACCGACTCCGAAACGACATGCGTCATCATCATCATCAGCATATCAGCCGAAAGACGTCCACTGTTGAACCTAGGCCTCCCCCAAAGATTGCCACAATGACCGGCCCTGCGCCACCCGCATCCAGCGGACTCCTGCGACCTTCACCAGGTCATCAGTCCACCTTGTGGGAGGCCTACCCACGCTACGCCTTCCGGTACGTGGCCGCCACTCAAGAACCTTCCCGCCCCAACGGCCATCGGTTCTACGCGCAATGTGCCCCGCCCACTGCCACTTCAGTTTCGCGATTCGGAGAGCTATTTCGGTTACTTTGGTTCTGCTGCGGATGGTCTCACGACATGCGTACTAAGTATTTAATTTTTTTTTTGATTTTCCTAGTTATTGTGAGGAGGAAAGTTGTGTGTTACGAACGGGTGTAATAGTACGTACCTACATTATGATACAAGTGCGAAAAAAAAAGTACGATACGAGTGGCGATGTTTTGCATCCTTATATAACAAAAAACCATTGCTTTGCCTGTATTATTTATTGCGCAGTGTTTTTTTGTGGTCAAAGTTTATTAAAGATATTAAAAACGTCTACAACATTTATAACTACATATTATTCGATTCGTTTGAAATGATAAGTGTCATAATCGCAGATACCAGTAATACTTTCCTACTTCTGAAAACAGGGTCATATTTTTTTTCTGCAATGTATGCAAAACCGAATATATATATATTATACATTACATTTTATCTATGTTCTATATCAAGGTAAGTAATATTCAGTTCCTTTTTGATAAGTTATTCGAAGTTAGTTGTAAACTTAGACGAACGTGCTAACGTTGAGAATTTTCAAAGTTCTGCCGATGGAAGCAAAAGTTGCAGCGAGGCTGTTCTAGATAACGAACAAAAAAATCTGTTGTTTTCGAGTACTCTTTGTATGAAGTAGGCGCCGATGCAAACTTTTGGTAAAAGAGCTTGTTTGAAAAAATCCCGAAAACTTGATTCTTCCAGATCCAGAGTGAATCAGTAGCTGAATAAAAATAATGTTACAAGAAAATGTTTTTCATTATGTCACTTTTTTGCTATATATGCACTTACTGCAGTCGCAAAAACATCTGAGCAGAAGGCTTAACGCGAACTTCCAACGCCGCATATTTCGAGTACCTATCTGTCTTTGTCACTCCTATAACGCTTTAAGTAGAGTGACTCGTGGTGTAATGAAAACGTAAATTTTGAGACATCATTATTATTTTAGGGTTCTTTAGCTAAAATGGAACCCTTATAGTAGGGTGTCCCATATTTTACGAATTTTAGAAATGAATAACGCATACCCCCTAAATCGGCTTTTTTAACCCCAAAACACTCTGAAAAAAAAATCAGCTCATTCCTGTAACAGGAACCCGTGCCGACTTTCATCTGAAATTCTCATACAAATTACTATTAAAAAAATTAGTCAGACAGTAAGTTGTTAATAATGTATTGTTTTTCTGTTCTCATCAAGTTAATTTTATGATAAAATGTTTATAAGTAGTACAAGTTAATGCCATAGAAAAAAAAACGAAAATAAATTTTGGTCATTTTCATACATTGTATAGGAAAATGGCATGAAAGTCGGCACGGGTTGCAGTTACAGAAATGAACCGATTTTTTTTCAGTGTGTTTTGAGGTAAAAGAAACCAATTTAGGGGGTATGCGTTATTAATTTCTAAAACTTGTGAAATATGGGACACCCTACCTTATAGATTCATCAAGTCCATCTGTTGCAGCTGCTTTACTCGCAACTCGCAGCTGCTTAACTGCAAGTACTACTAGATTGATACCTATTATACCCTAAATTTACAAATACATATAATTTTCTTAAGATTGAGGGTACCGGCGTGTGGCGCAGGACCGGTCATGGTGGTTGCAGTGGACGTCTTTCAGCTGATATGATGATGATGAGGTGATTGAGAGGCTAAACATAGTTTCTGAACTTACAAATTATTTGTTACTTTGTACACAGAGCCTGAGTAACTTGGACTAAACTCAATCTCTGATACAATATAACAACTGTTCGTCTGTCCATGTTCGCAGCATAGCTCAGTGGCCATTAGTACTAGAAATTTGCAATACAACATATTAATCAAGCTGACAAAGTGGTTACAATAACATGTACAAAATAGTACATTACGACACAAGTGCGAAAAACATGAAATTCGAAACGAGTGGCGATGTTTTAAAACACGACCGACCGACTTCGTTTTTGCACGTGTCTCGTACGACGTTTTTTATTGCAGCTGGCCCTCCGAAGTTTTGGACCTGACTTAAATTAAAATGACACACTTCTCGCACTAGAGCCTAAAAAAGGCATTAACTGTACTAAAATATTTTTTTAGGGTTTCTCTCCTAGTAGTAAAGTTGGGATGATATTTTTATTTTGCTGTAATCATAAAGTGTAAGATATCGTTGAATAGGTCTCTTAAAAAATTGGGATCC
>JALPQI010008548.1:0-47089 GCA_025490895.1 Thaumatotibia leucotreta
TTTTTCTAACTCTATAAATAACTAACAATTTAATGCGTCACAAGTTACTGAAAAATTAACAAGTTAATTTATTTATTTTTTGTGTTTTTTTTTTTTGGTAACGTTTTGTATTTTTTGGCTTCAGGATATTCAAAGGGATTTTAAGACAAATCAATGGAAAAATTTAAATTACCTTTTCAAATTGAAGTAATTAATAACGGCAATTTTGTCATTTCGTGAAAAATTAAATGATATTTATTTATTACATTTAACGTTGTTTAATACTTTAATAGCCGTTATTATTTCTGAAAAATACCTTAAAAATTAGAAAGAGCCGCAAAAAAAGACTATTTCTAAGTAACTTGTGGGGCATTCAATAGTTAGTTGTTTATAGTTAGAAATACGTAATTACTGTCCACGACTCATGTTTCACCTTGTATAGATGAACTAATACTATCTTTATAAACTTGTTGGTCTTATATAAAATGAAAATCCTTTAAAAATAATAATAAAAGCAAAAGATCTTATTATATTTTTATTATGATACCGTCGTCTCGCAATGGATTGAGTAATGTTTCACAATGCTTTAGCCGAATGTGGAGAGCCATAACACAACGTCGATACTATAACTGTTAATGATGATGAAAAACACACTTCATTTGAAATTCCGAATATTCAAAAAAATAGTTCTTACTTGATCGAATTATGTCGCATCTTTCACTGTTAACGTATGACTCTTATGAGGATATAAAAACACATTTCATTTTAAATTCGATATATTTGAAAATCAAGTACTATCTAGTCATACTCGTTTATTAAGATTACTCGCCAGTACATAAGAGCATTCAATTTGGGAGCCAATTTAGCCGAACGGAACAAAATCGTCCTGAAACAATATAAACATTATGTTACTTATTAGTACCTACTTATTAAGTTTTATGGGCTGACATGAAGCTGTTTTACCTATATAACAATAACTAATTAAACTAATTGTGAAAATAATGTGAAAACATATACCTATATTGAGTATAATATTCCATCATGAAACCAATCCACCCCTTAATTTAAGTAACATCATGCGTCTTAATTGAAGGATGTTGACTCTACAGATTGTTCAAATAAAAATGGAATGTTTCATGACGAATATTTGTAGGTACATTTTGACATTTTTCCAATGGCTAAGAACAAAATTGTGTTATATATATTAATATAAATAACACAATTTTCTTGTCTTTTGTTTGTAAATTTATTTCAACTATTTTTTGCACCAGAAACGTGCAGATATTGGCAGGATACAATTTCCTATCCTAAGATTGATATCGGTCTTATCAATGAAAATATTTTATTTATTTGGAAAGCAAATAGCAACAAGTGAGCAGGATATTATAAGGTTCCTTCCTAGTACCCTGTACTGTATACACGGTGCCCGTGAGGAAAGAGAATTTTAACAGCATATTCCTGAGGCTGATAAAAGAAGCAAAAAATGTTATATGATTTTTAGTCATCACTGCAAAAAAAATTTTTTCTGTGTTTTGAATTCCTCACTACATGAAAATAGTACATTATGATACAAGTGTGCTAAATTGATCATTATACTCGAGGCGGTATTGTGAGCGCGAGCTACAAGCGAGCATAGAGCAGAGAGTATAATGATAATGATCAATGCACACGAGTTTCATACGACGTTTTTCAACACACTTGCGAGGAATAACCGACTTTTAGTAACACTTTTACTAACCTTTGTTGCTAGGTAATTAGAACTTAGTTAGGTACTATCCCAAAGTTACGATTAACCTTTTTATTTTATTCTTGTTCATTACTTGAAGTTCACAATTCACATAAAAGTAATAACAGTAAACACAACAAAATAAACGCAACAAACATTTGAAATTCACTCCACTTCGAATAACAAATGACTACAATGGTAACTTTAAAACGGCGCTCGCATACCTAAGGAATTTTTTAACGCGCGCAAATTTGTTAGGGTGCGGTTAAACTAAAAGAGCATTCGCTGTTCTAACCTCCCACTCTACGAAATTCGATCGGTACGCAAAACGTGATTGGTTGATTTCTTAGAACGGGCGCTAGAACAGCGAATGCTCTTTCGGTCTGCACGCACCTTTAGGCAGCAATCCTTTCGATAAACAGCCAATATAAAAAAAAACTGCGAATCATTAACGATTATCATAAGTAAAAAGATGATAACTTTACATTTAATATAATTACTTGATAATTTGGATGCACAATATATTAGTATTTCATGCGACCCTTGTAATGTTTAAGAGAGACCAAAAAAGGTGAGTGGCGGCGGATAATAAAATCCCTGAACAGTAAATCATAGAGGAGCGTTCTTTCTTAATTTTGACGTCTCCCGCCCGACCTTGATGATTAATAAAATTGTGTTTGACTAAGAATATTTCTGAAATTTACAATTTTATTTGAGAATAAATGTGTGGTCGTAGAAAAAGTATTGTATGCAACATTGTTTACCTGAGTCAAAAAATGCTCGTGGCATCTTTAATAACAATTTTCGGCTTCGCCTCAAATTTTCGGCTTCGCCTCAAATTATTACCCACCGCAAATTTGTAAGGCAGCAATCCTATCGACAAATAGCCAATATAAAAAAAAAACTGCGAATCATTAACGATTATCATAAAATAAAAATACGATAACTTTACATTTAATACAATTACTTGATAATTTTATTTATTTACGAAAATTTATAGTATTTTGGAATAATATTCTGGATTCCTCTATTACTGCCACAATGTCAACTCTTTAGTCAATTTAAAAAATAAACATAACCTGGCTAAATTCGAATGCTTCATCTACATAACATAATACTTGCAAATGTTTGCAAACATACTTGGTCGCGTTATGATATTACCGCACTAGAACGACATCGTAATGAAAAAGCACGCGTGTTTAATATCTTGGATTATGAGCCTGATAGCGGTTCAATAAGACCTACGTTACGAGCAAGTGTGTTGAAAAAGTATTTTATTGATAAAACTATCGTTATAAATGAAGGAATGTTTACAAAAACAACATGACTAGCATTTTTTCCAAATTTGAGTTTTTGATGTCATACTGTTCGTCATCAAAGGAGCTACAGAATGTGAAAAAAAATTGTCCAAAAACTTTCCCGTTAGGCAAAAAAGGGAGAATATTTTATATCCCATACTAAACTGCACTAAAAAGTGTCGAATAAAACTGCAGCATTAATACTCAGAGTAAACCATATTCTAAATTTACTTATAAAATGGGGAACATTAGCGTATACGACGATTTTTTTTTCAATAAAAAAAATCTTTTTCCAAAAATGTTCATCATGTTTTGCACAAAAACAACGTAACTACTCAAGATTTTACAAAAACAACGTAAGTGGCAAGGCTTATTTTATTTTTTACAAAAAAAGTAATGAGCCGAAACACAAATAAACGGGTAATCTTAACTTAGTGGTTATATATCTTTATCTTTAATATTATTTAAAAAGGAATTTAGTTTTATCGCTCTCCTGTAAAGTTATGCTCAATGTAGTTATGTTGTTTTTGTAAACACCCTTTCAAATGCCTTTTCACTTTTTTTTAAATTAAAGATTTGTAGCTAAACAGTTACAAAAATCATCATCTTTCATGGAACGGAAACTTCCACGAAGAAAAAAAAAACGTACTACAAATAGGTTTTCAAAACTCGAAAATTGTCGTAACTTAAAAAAATACCGTCGTATACTGTACATACGACAGTTAATGCGGGGCGGCCACCCGCACTCGCGCAGCGTAAGTGCCAGTTACGATCTTATGGGCGGCGGAGCAGAGGTTTTTCGTCAGTGATAGTTTTTTACCAAAAACTAGCAACCAGATGGGAGAAAAATAGATAAGTAATACTCGCATTAGGAACAAACTCCAACTAACTGCAAGGCAAATAATAATTTTCGAAACGGCCGTTGAAGTTAAAATAAAAGGTAGTTCGAGATAAAATTGATTTAAAACCGCTAAGCTAACATAGCAACCTGTTCAGTTTCAGTCAGAAATCAGGTACGAATTCATTAGTATCGATATTCACTATTTTTTTAATAATACCGGTGAATACTGTAGTACCTATGTTATCACCAGAGATCGGATGGATTTGCGACATTCTTAGTGACTTACGTCATTTTGATGAAATTCAGTATGAGATGTCGCACAAAAATCCTCTCACTTACCACAACTTACTTTGGAGTTTAAGATCGGTGTTCTATCTTAACCCTTAAATGCATGACTTTTTCTTTTCGTTCCAAAAACAAAATGTGCATACCTAATGGCGTCGCAACCACGAGAAAAATAGAAAATAAAAAATCTGTGGACATATTTTGGATGGAATTTATTTGTACTACTAATCAAAATTTCGATACATCATATATTATTAATTTTTTGCAAAATCGAGCATGATAAAACATACAAATAGTATTTACTTTTAGATTTTGTACCCCTTTGTACCAGGCCTACTCGTCTCCATCCAAGCTCTTTTATGATGGGTCACTTGTGCTTTCACAGGTGGGCGCTCAGCAGGGTGACCCACTTGGCCCCCTGATCTTCAGCCTTGCCATTCATCAGGCAATATCTCGGGCTCGTTCTGTACTAAATGTTTGGTACTTAGATGATGGGACTTTGGGGGACAAGCCAGAGGAGGTGGAACGAGACCTGGGTGCGTTATTGCCCCTTTTGCGGGAGCTGGGTCTCGAAGTTAACTCTAGCAAATGCGAGTTTTTTGCCTGTAGCGCCATTTCGCAGTCTTCGTTGTCTGTGTTCGAGAACTTGCTCCCCGGGATTGAGGAAATGTCCATGGATAATTTCTATCTCTTGGGTTCTCCAATTTTTTCCAACGCTGTGCCCGAGGCGTTTAAAGTCCGGGAGCAACTTCTTCGGTCCGCGGGGGAAAGGTTGAAGCAGCTCTCGGCTCATGTGGCGCTCACTTTGCTGAGGTCCTGTTTTGCTGTACCCAAGGTTATGTACTTTCTGCGAACCGTTCCAGTCTGGCTGCATCCCGCGCTCGTGGACTCTTTTGACCTTGTGTTAAAAGAGTCCGCGGAGTGCTTGCTGAATGTCTGCTTGGATGCGGCCCAGTGGGATTTGGCTGCGTTACCGATCCGGAGTGGTGGGCTGGGTATTCGACGCGTGCGGGACGTGAGCCTTCCGGCCTTCTTGGCGTCGGCGGCGGGGGTGGTGGAGCTTGTTACTAATATTCTATCCTTAGATGGTGTCAAGGCTTCCGTTCCCTTTGTTGCCGATGCTCTGGTGGCCTGGGAGTCTCTCAACCCGGGCGTGTCAGTGCCCGAAAAGCCGTACCGGCAACGGTTGTGGGACGAGGTAGGGGTGAAGCGAGTCTTTGAGGGGTTGCTGCAGAGCGCCGTTGGTGCCGATCTTCCAGGCTTAAAGCGGTTGCTTGCCCGGAATCAGGTGCTTGATTGCACGCTCTCCCCTCCCCTCACTTTGGTACCCTGCTGGACAACGACACGTTACGGGTGGCCGTTGCTTTCCGCCTGGGCTGCGATGTTTGCCAGCCTCACCTTTGCATTTGCGGCTCTATGGTGGAAAGCAGCGGGCACCACGCCCTGAGTTGTCGTCTGTGCGCAGGCAGGTTCCCACCGCACCATTCCTTAAATGATTTGGTTCGGAGAGCATTGGTTTCGGCCAATGTCCCTTGTGTCCTAGAGCCGCCCAGTCTTAGCCGGTCGGACGGCAAGCGGCCGGACGGTTTGACGCTGGTGCCGTGGGAGAAAGGAAAGTGCCTTTTATGGGATGCCACTTGTGTGAGCACTTTTGCGGCCTCTCACCTCGGGCGTACGATGCGTTTGGCGGGTGCTGCAGCCGAACAAGCGGCAATGCTGAAGAGGGTAAGTATTCGGGCTTGACTGGTTATTTGTTTGTCCCTCTGGCGGTCGAAACTACGGGCTGTTGGTGCGCGGAAGCCAAAGCGTTCTTTGGGGAGTTGGGGCGTCGCCTCCAAGAACGAGGCCATGATCCCCGCTCCGGATCGTTCCTGGTGCAGAGGCTTGCTATTGCAGTGCAGCGCGGAAATGCTGCTAGTTTGTTAGGCACCTTTGCACCGGGAATGTTGCGGGGTGGGTTATTTGACTGACTGATGTTTAAATTGTTTTAGCTTTAAGGTTCTTTAGTTATAAGTTTAGATTGGTATTATGGTATTTTGTGATTTTGGTTTTGTTTTTATTATAATTGTGTTTTTTTTTTCGTTAATAAATTAAATATCTTTTAGATTGAAAAGTATATTAAATTCAGTAATTGTAAAATCGTTATGGTATGAATTACAAAATTCCAATAAAAAATAATTTCTTACTTAGTTAAAAACTCTAAACGCACGCAACGAAAACAAATTTCCGCCATCTTGCTTATGAACATATGTAAGTTTTTTTTAATACAGTTACGCCAACGAATCAGTAATACGTTTGAAAGTTCATTAAATTTCCTTGCAAAATTAACCTTAAGAACATAATATACAAATCTAGATTTCAAACACCAACTACGTTTTGCTTATGTACGATACATCGTACACCATGCATTTAAGGGTTAAGTTTAACATACTACTGTTTACATTGGATATTATATATTTTTTATGTCGTATGTGTACTTGAGACATTTTTGTGGGAAATTGTTTTTGAATTTCTATTGTAAGTGATATTTAAGACAGTATGCGCCGGATCAAAAACAAAGTTACTACAATCTACACTTATACTGTTGGCGTATTTCAATAATTTCTTCTCATTTTACAGGTTCGCGGCTTCCTTTAGAATCAAACCATAAAAAGAAATGCAGACTCTATTGTAATAAAACGGCATGTGATAGTGACGAAGACAAAACAGTCACATTACTTACGTTATTACACACTGCAGTAGTTGATGGGTTCATTTATTTTGTCATCAGTCAAAATTCTGCTGATCGATGATTTGACTGCTGACTGCATGATTGAAACCGCTAACAGCTGCAGTATCGAATCATTAAATCGATATAACTGTTCTTTAATATTATAATTACGGTGAAGAAAACTTATTATTGATTATGAGATCAAGTTTTGTTAGATTAGGTTGGCATTTTTGTTAACTGACTTATTGTCTTTTTATGAATGTGCACTTTGAGAGTAGTAATCACTAATCTGCCATGTCTATATTGCAGGGATCGGATACCGGTATTTTCAACCAAACCGGTTTTGCCTCTAGACGTCAAACCGAAATAATAGTGTTCTCGTTTTCGGTTACCGGTTTTTAAACGGTTAATATGAGAGAACTGTTCTTCAACAGGTTTTGTTTTTGTTGAACGAAATTAACCGGTTTCTACGTCAGAGATGTCAATGTCAGAGATACAACGATGGCTCTGAGTTTTGACTAGGAATATGGAGGTACCGGGTTCGATCGTCGTAGTAGGCAAACTTTTTCCATATTTGCGTTTTATAATTTAGATACCGAGAAAAATCGTTTTAAGAATTCATTAATATGCATTGGACACTTTACTTTAAAGGTCATCATCATCATCATCAGCCTATGTACGTCCCACTGCTGAGCACAGGCCTCCTCTCATAAGAGGGTATGGGCAAGTCTCCACGCGGGCCCAGTGCGGATTGGAGGCTTCACATACACCTTTTGAATTTCTTCTCAGATGTAGGTATGCAGGTTTCCTCATGATGTTTTTCCTCACCGAAAAGCTATCGATAAATATCAAATGACATTCCATACATAAATTCCGAAAAACTCAGTGGTACGGACGGTGATCGAACCGACCACCGCCTGTTTGAAAGTCGAGTGCTTGAACGACTAGGCTACCGAAGCTTCTAAGGTCTTTCTTTAAAGGTCATTGGGTGTTATTGACCCGCTTTATGATTTTTCACGTACAGAGACCAAACTAGCTTTAAAATAGAGAATTAAATCATTTCCTTACCTATGTATCAACCAGGAAAAAAAAGTTATTCGACAGTTTGTGTCCGAGATAGTGTTTTAAATGTTTTTACTTTCAGCATTGTGTAATTCCGTAAACGGTTGTGACCTACTAGCCGTAGTAGGTAGCAGACGTTGGCCTTTCAATCTGGAAGATTCTGGGTTCAAACCTCAATTCGACCAATGAGTATTTTGGAATTTATGTACGAAATGTCATTTGATATTCAGAACTAGCTTTATGGTGAAGGAAAACGTCGTGAGAAAACCGGTCTCTAATCTCAATAAGGCGTTTCCACAAAAAATTGTGATGTTAAATCATAAGATTAGGTTGCCAAGCGGACCCCAGGCTCGCTAGAACTGTGACTGGTGCCGAAATAACGCTAATAGGGTGCTGACTGTCAGCATTGCACAAAGTATTGTATTGTATTTAGCGATGGGCAATTTCTGAAACATTTCACATATTACACATACATACTTCTGAAAATTACATAATTGACAAGAAACGTTTCTGAGAAAAATGTTACCGAATGAATTTCACTTAAATTTCATGTCACTTCTCCGCTACTTCTGACACCAGTAGAACGGATTATGATTATTAAATTCGTAACTTTAGGCGGCCTTTATACCTGTAAATTTTACGTAAGTACAACTTACGAAAAACTGGACGAAGCTTTGTGCAAGAATGAGATATTATCACTATCTCATTCTTGCATATAGCTTCGTCCCTAGATTTACGTAATTAACTTACAGGTGTAAAGCCGGCCTTATACGAAGGACGGAAGTTCAAGACCGAGTTTAGATTTTTTTCAGTTTTTTTTGTATATACAATATACAGGTTGTCGCTGACTATGCTTTATAATAATAATAATAATCAAATACACCTAATAAATGTACACCTCTCTACACTCCTGAGCCGCCTACACCGGTGTTGCCCCTGGCTGTCTCTTGTGACGGCATTTACGGGGGCCCATCTAGTCGGCGGCAAGTCACCGCCTGCCTCGATAGCAAAGAGAAATCATTGTTATGGCAGGTGTCCGGACCTCTTTTCTATAGTTCCATCTCTTATCCATCCAACCTTCATCACCATAACCCACTAGTCTTTTCCATATAATCTCCAATAGCCTCTATATGCCTGCTGGGACCGGTTCACGGATATCTATTTTTGTGCCCGTGAATGGGTTGCAGCAGGTGTAAAACACAGCAAATTTCTCCAAAGGGCCTCTACGTGTTGGATCTGTATCCCCGCGCAAGCCTATCAAAAGACCGGGATTTATAGGCCCGTGATCAAAGAGAGATACAAATAATAATAATAAATCATTTATTTCGGACAATTTTTTTTTTTACATCCATATGTTGTTAGTAACTTATATATAACCTAGGTATGTTAGTACGTATTTAGTTTAACTTCTTCAATTCTGTGTATATCGAGCCACAGCTCGAACTTGTTCAACCCAGTGCAACTGGATTGGGCAGTCATACCTGTCTGCAATGACACTCAGAATGCTGTTGGTACTTACCCTAAGTCGCTGCATCATCGAGACAATTTTTTTACGTACTACCGCTTCGAAACTCTCTGTGCGTGCTTCCGCGAACATGCTCGATGCGCTACACCGCCGAGGAAGCCTCAACAACATCCTGAATGCATTATTATATTGAATCCGCAGGGCATTGTACGCTTTTTTGGTATACTTCACCCACAGGCTGCTCGAGAACAGTGACTAGGTGTAGGCTTTGAATAAAACTATTTTCACTTCATTAGTACTTCGAGCAAACCTGCGGGCCAGCATATTTGATCTTACAGCCAATGCCCTGCGTTCACGTTCAATATCTAGGTCATCACTCAGGTCATCCTTTAAGACATGACCCAGATATTTGAACCTATCCACCTGAACCAGGGTGGTCCCCTGCAGTTTTACCTGAGGTACAGCGGTTAATCTTGTACCTCTCGCCTTAAATACCAAGAGCTCGCTTTTGTTGGGATTATACTGTAGACCATGGTCTCCAGCATACGACTCACATACTGCCATTTTCCTCAAGGCACTGATAGACGGACTCAACAGTACCATGTCGTCTGCATAACTTATATTGTTGATACAAACTCCATCAATATGACATCCGACATGCATACTGCTGAGCCGGGCTAACAGCTCGTCTACATACAAGTTGAAAAGCCTAGGAGATGTGAGTCCCCCTTGTCGAACTCCACACTCAAGCCTATACTGCGAGGACAGACCCTCGGCCCATCTCACCTGGTTTACTTGGTTACGATACCAATATTTCAGAATTTTGACTAGTTCTGCCGGTGCGCCTGAGTCCTCCAGTTTTTTCCACAAAATATTATAGTCTACCCTGTCAAATGCCTTTGACAGGTCGAGGAAACACGCATACACCGGCGAGCTTCTTCGCGTATAATACCCAACCGTATGCTTGAGACTTAAAATGGCACTCTCTGTCGACAATTCTGTTCTAAAGCCAAACTGGGTATCCTGTATTTTAAGGTGCCGTTCCAGTATGTCATCCAGCATACGGTCGAGTATCTTCGCCGCAGTTGTCGCAAGTGAGATAGGCCGATAATTATCCCTGTTAGACAGGTCCCCAGTTTTATTTTTTGCCACTGGTACAACTATCGTTCTCATAAATGCCTCAGGTAAGTACGAGTGTCGCAAACACAAGCTGAGGAACATAGCAAGTACACGAGGCAGATGAAACCCAGCATATTTGAAGTGCTCGATGCTGAGACTGTCATGGCCTGGTGATTTTCCTTTTTTCATTTTGTTTATAGCTGTGGCAACTGCTTTAGCTGTAAAGGTAGTCCCGGCCATAACAGTCCGTGTTTTAGTCTATGTTGCGCATAAAAATGCCGCAACAGATTGCCAGCATGATTTCCCTGTGAATTAAATTAACCTTTCAATTTAAAGTATTATGTAATACCAAAAAGTCTACAATTGGAGCTTTAGTAATAGCAGCAATATTTGGGGCGTACTTTCCAATTCCAATGAATAATTAATATTATTTTATCTGGACTTACCTTCATGTGCACATTACACCCTTCCATTAAACATTTTGATTTATTTGTAGTTTCGTCGTATGCAAACATCGAATAAATTTTATTTTCTTTTTTTCTTCCCATGATTGCGGAAATGAAATTTATAATTAGCTATTGCATTTGATTAATGTCAATGTCTGACATACCGATTTATGACTTAATCACAATAAAAAGGTGAGTCTTAACATGCGATATCAGTGTATTGCTGGTTGAAGTGGCTGTTATAGATAAATAAATTAATTGACAAACTTGACACTTATTAACCAGTTCAATAAAATTTCACGGAACGAAATAAATTCTGTTCTTCATAAATACCGGTAACCGAAATTGATTCGTTCTTTATGAAAACGTTATTGCTAATTATCGGTTAATGACAGAACAGAAATTTAAACTGTTTACGAACAATATTAACCGGTATTTTGAAACCGGTTCCGATCCCTGCTATATTGTCTATAATTATAACTTCAAAATTACTTTCTTAATGCTGAATGACAGACAGTTTTTATGTCTTACGAGTAAATACACAAAATTATAATTAAACGGTTAAACATGTGTATTCGGTAAATATAATAAGTGGGCAATGAACTGCTGAGCACCGCGTGGCTCGCTGAGCTCTTTGAGATAAAACGGGTTGAGGGTGGTCTTGCGCCAGCATTGATGTCATGTCCGGCTACGGGTTTGTTTCACCGAACACCACATAATAGATGACAAGCACACCGGAGTCACTGTGTCTATAAAACTATAATTATTAGCACCGTTTCAACCAGAAAGAAATAAAACCAGAGAACTTCATGAGTACGTGACGTAATTTGTCATTATAATACGAACAGAATATGTGGACGATTAAACTGCTAAACATTTGCCTCGATTGCACATTACGAAGCGGAGTAAATAGTATAAAGAGTGGAGATAATTAAAACACGACCGAAGGGATTGACCGATGGGAGCCTTCGGTCTTGCTTTAATTTATCTCCACTCGTTTTAAATTTCTATTTTTTCGCACTTGTATCGTAAATCGTAATGTGCTATTGTAATGTCCGCTTAACTCCGCACTTATACTAATGCAATTACGACTATTGAATTTGGAAGTTCACCATTCAAAAGGGTCTATGAATGATGGACTTTCATACACTCTTCTGACAGTACTTGGTAAGAATACAACGTTTTATTTATGTATATTAAAATATAAATAAATAGTAATGATCTACGTTTCCAAGAATAATTATACAGGATGTTTGGGATAACGATGCCGATGTGGGAATTTCTGGAGGTGGTAAAGGAGACTAATTGGAAGAGTTGAACCCTATATTTACCTTAGTCCAATATGTGACAGTTTTTTTTTAAATCACGTTTTACAAATTGTTTAGATTTATACCAAAAATTTACTTAAAAAATTAAATTTAAAACAAAATATGCAATAAATAGCATTGATTTTTTTATAATTAACATAACAATTAGTTGAGTACAGTCACGGACTTTAATTGATAGACCACTTGGCAATGGATGCAATTTGGTCGTGTAATATTATGGGTTCGGTATTTTTCGTTAGTAGGCACGATCGCGACATGACCGATGTTCCCCGATGATATGTCAGTTAAATACGAATCTTTGTTGCGTCAAAATTTCAGTATGTCAAAACTAGTTGACATAATAAAAATTCCTTCGTCGACGAAAATTAAGGATTAGCCATCGGCCATTATTAGACGCTAGATGTCGTTGTTCCTAGAGGAAACTGGATAACGACAGTTCTTCATAGATTTGTGTAAAACCGTTTAGTAATTTAATCATGTTTTCTTCAAATCGGATGCCATGATTTATCTGACATTAATAGGCAAGGTATTTTTTCAAGTCAAGATATTTATATAAATAGCCATATCATGTTATCGGGCAATTTTAGATAATTTTTTTCATTGACCGAGACAAATGCTATTGCTTTCTTTTTTATAATTCGTCACAGCTCCTAGTTGACGTTAGTTGAATACTTATGTAACCTTTGTGGAAATATGGTAGATAGACGTTTGACAGTCTATCTTAATCCTATAATCTGTCAGTAGCCATACAAATGTTTAATAGAGACTTGATAGTTTCTGACCGAAATTTTGAAAAAATATCTGACAGTGACAGCCGTTAAAAGGATAGAGAACGAAAATTCCTACATAGCAGCTTAGCAGTCAAATTATCATCTGGGCTTTGAAGTTAGATTGACGTCTCAGGACTAAAGCGGATGTTATAACGTAACTATAGTAACGTTAGCTTCCGGAAAAATAGGGATCAATTATTATTGGTTAAACTTTTTTGTTATTACGTTACCATGGTAATGTCACCTTCCGAAGAAAACGCGAGCTGTCATTGGCTAACCGTAGCAACGCCTGCCCCATTGGTCAGCAGAGTTCGGCCGAAGTCGTGATACCAGATTTGAAAATGCACGGTAAACCCGCCATCTTGAAACGAAATATTTTTATATTTTGCGATTGAAAAGTCAAGTTAAGCCATTTAATTGGCTCATCGAAACCACGCTTGAAATGATAACCTCTTTGCAGAAAACTATGCTAACATGGCGTTTGTGCTGAGTTGCTGACGAGCACCTCCGATAATACGTCATAGTTATAATTATAAAGCTAAGTGCATTGAATGTAATGTCAAGTTCGCCATTTAACATTTTAGTTAAGAGATCCGAACCTTAGTGACAGTTCATAAACGCACAATGATAAAGATAGAAATATAATTTTTGCTCTTCTGTTATACGATGACTTTACTTCCTTTATTAGGATTTACGAGTAAAAGCGACTAAACCCGATTTGCATTACACGGCTAAAATACGCACAGTGACAAGTGGCTTATCAATTAAAGTCCGTGACTGTACCTAATGATTAAAAAAAAATTGAACTCCCACTTGCCACACAACATTTTTTTTATAATTTTTCTAGTTCATCATTACGGATTTCTAACAGTAAATTAAACTTTATCGGCCTGTGAAAAAAAAAGTTGTCGGGATATGAGTCTTCCTATTCGTGTAAAAACATACTTGATTTTCTAGGTTTTGATTACAAAAAAAATACAACAAAATAGCAATTAGTTTAAAAGTTATCGTCGATCAATTGTTGAACGCCGCCGCCAAACAAAATAAGTTAGGTACCTGCAGTTAGTAAGTAGGCAACTTAGTAAAATCTTACACGATTTTATTTTCTAGAGAAATAACTTCATTAGGCCAATTAAAAACACTTTTGCACGCATTGCGATATAACTAAACGTTTGCTTTGGCTGTATGGAATCATGCCTTAGTCCCTTTTTCTTGTGTGACAGTAAAAACTAAAAAAAATTGAATGGCGGGAAAATGTCGTTTATTTCTTTTATTCATAAGAAAAACATTGAACTTGCTTGCAAATGAATTTTTACATTTTGAACCACTGCTGGACTTTATTAATAAATTATTAAGTGTAGTGAAACGATGGCTAAATATGACAGTTTTGAATGTGCGGATATCATTTTTGTGTACGGATTGGCAAACGGAAATGCAACTGAAGCTTGGAATTTGTATGGAGAACGCTTTTCCCAACAGAAGAGTACCAAACGCTCAAGTATTTAGGGATACCTATAGACGAGCCGGAGAAACAGGCAGTTTTTATCATACGGAGCCAAGAGTGGGCCACCGACAATATCGAGTCGCAGTAGACGAAGCAATTAAAAATGAATTGGCAAATGAACCAACATTGAGCGTTCGACAAATAGCTAGACGTTTGAACTTGTCAAACTGGAAAGTATGGTCTGTGATGCTTGGTGAGCGCCAACATCCATTTCATTACACCCACCGGGGTGTAATGAAATGGATGTTGGCGGTAAACGGTCTTTATTTTGTCGCTTTTTGTTAAATGAAGCCATTGAAGATGGTTCATTTCTTAGTCATATCCTGTGGACTGATGAATCCAAATTTAGTCGAGAAGGCATAACAAACTTTCACAACCTTCATTTCTGGGCTTCGAAGGAGCATAATCCGCATATGAAAAATGAACAAAGTTTTCAAAGAAAATTTTCTGTAAACGTGTGGGCGGGCGTCATTGGCAACATGTTTATAGGGCCACATTTTCTGCCCGACAATTTGAATGGGCATACATACATGCAATTTTTAGAAGACGATCTACCAGTTCTACTCGAAGAAGTACCGCTGGCCGTTCGAAGACAAATGATATTTCAGCACGATGGATGTCCTGCACATTACTTTAGGCTAGTAAAAAAATTCCAGGAAGGTGGATAGGCCGCAATGGTCCCATTTTATGGCCCGCTCGGTCCCCAGACCTTACTCCGGTCGAGTTTCATGTTTGGGGTCGCTTGAAAGATTTGGTGTATCAAGAGGAAATTTTGACTAGAGAGCAATTAGTAGGACGAACTGTAAATGCCTGTGAAGTACTTCGACAGGAAATGCGGTTGCGTGTAACAACTGTGGAAGTAAGCCGGAGGGCTCAAGCTTATATTCGCAATGGTGGTGGACATTTTGAGCACCTGTAATTCATTAAGGCACTGTAAAATAATTCTAAAACTAGTTTTATGTAGTGTAAAATAATTTTAAAACTTGTCTCGAGTTTCTTATTAATTAATTTGGTTTTGTGCAATAAAGCTGTGTGTATCGATAAATGCAATTTTTCCTGGTTACGAAGAAAATGGCTATGAGGTTAGAAGGTTTTTATTTTATTTTGTTTCTTTAGTCTGATTGGAAAAAATATCTGGAAAAAAAATTCAACTCACACTTGCCTACTAACTACAAGAAACTTATTTTGTTTGGTGACGGCGTTCAACAATTGATCGACGATAACTTAACTAATTGCTATTTTGTTGTACTTTTTTTGTTATCAAAACCTAAAAAATCAAGCATGTTTTTACACGAATAGGAAGACTCATATCCTGACTACTTTTTTTTCACAGGCCGATAAAGTTAAATTTACTGTTAGAAATCAGTAATGATGAACTAAAAAAAATATTTAAAAAAAATGTTGTATGGCAAGTGGGAGTTCAATTTTTTTTTATTTATTACTCAACTAATTGTTATGTTAATAATAAAAAAATCAATGCTATATTTTGTTTTAAATTTAACTTTTTAAGTACAGTCACATATTGGACTAAGGTAAATAGGGTTCAAACTCTTCCAATTAGTCTCCTTTATCACCTCCAGAAATTCCTACATCGTTATCCCAAACATCCTGTATGTATATAATTTATAATAACTTACTTGGTTATAATACCACCATTTTCGTGAATAGAACAATTCTGGCGCAGTTGCACCTGCAGTAATGAACTGTGGTGCGTAAGGGTTGACATTCATGTGATCGCCAGTCAACTGCAACAGTAAACAAGCACGATTTCATCGGTTACCTTTACCAAGAAAATTAAGTTAGCACATAATATGACGAATGGTCATAGTTAATGATTTTCTTTCAAAAATAGATTTGTTACTAAATACTGTACACGATAAAATCCGGGCTAGGATAATCTGGTCTATCTCTCAAACGAATCCTCATAAATATTTAAGCAACGTTTTCATTTTAATAATCAGTGGATAATGAAAGTATGTAATACGACCATAATGAAGTAATACTCGTACGGTCTCGACGAGTTTTACCTTCTTGTGTTGCACTGTGCCTACTTTTTTTGTCCAAGCATTTCTTTTTTTTTTGGCCACTGCCGCATCTAGCCGTGTCCCACGACTTTGAAAATATTATTTTAATACTTTTTGTTAAGAAACGTCCGTATTAAGTATTTTTTCCTAATAGTGAATTTAATAATTACAAAGGATATTATGTTAAAATAATGTAACAAAAGCCATAATATATATTAAATTTAATTAAAAACCAGACATTCGATTTTTGATATGTATGAAAAAACCAATGTCCCAGTCTAAATTTTGCTACTTCAAATAAAGATAATTTCCGTTTTTTGACCGTTAGGTCTAAGAAACATAGAACGTTTTTTTATTGTGATCTCTGTATCTTTACAGTAAGACTCCTTTTAGAATGGTTTTATACACCTAAAACCGTTAAAAGTAGTAGAAATATTTTTTTTAATCGTGTCCTACAAAAAGTTCCAAATTCTTACTTTGTTACCCATTTTAGCAGTGAAATAAA
This sequence comes from Thaumatotibia leucotreta, assembly GCA_025490895.1. NCBI lineage: Eukaryota > Metazoa > Arthropoda > Insecta > Lepidoptera > Tortricidae > Thaumatotibia > Thaumatotibia leucotreta. The sequence continues at coordinate 17,063 of JALPQI010008548.1, forward strand.
GATAAATACTACCAAAATGTTACTTTTTGCGACTGGCAACACCGACATACGTCAATTCCATATGCGGCCATGTTTATTTGGTCAGTTGTCATCAAGATCTACTAAAAAACGCACGTGCCTTCTTGTTGTGACCAGTTTTGTTTTCCTACTTGTTAGTGGATTTACTAGGTAAGCTTAAACTTTTACTTCGTTTTCATTAATGTATCGTTCAATGTATATTGTTATGTACATCATGTAACAAAACAATTGAATATTGTTGCTAAAACATGCTTTATTAATAATTTTTGAATCTATGACCACGTGTTGTGTTACTTCTTATTTCGTTACTTTCGCGTGGTAACATATCAAAGGAACTTTGAGTAACAATAAAAGGAATTTATTATAAAGGCTACTTTTCATTGTTGTATACAGGGAGAGAAAATGTCAGCACAACCTAAGATGGGTGCAGCCGATAAGATGAGGCGATATAGGTAACGATTAAAAATAGAGTTTAATTATTTATTAAATAAATAAATCTAATCGATTCTTTTATATCATCGATGTGAAATATGGATGTAATTTTATAGATTCACATGCACATTCTACACGAGGCCTTACATTTCTTCCTTTGTTACCAACAGCATTCTTTGTTACTACCAACATTTTCGGTGTAGTTATTTTAGTTTGATTTAAGTTATATTATATTTAATAATACTTAACAAATCTGCTACCTTTAAAACAAATAAAAAAATACTTTTACTGCCATATTTAAGACCTACCAATCATCTGGTGAAGGTCGCAGGAGTCCGCTGGATGCGGGTGGCGCAGGATCGGTCATTGTGGCAATCTTTGGGGGAGGCCTATGTTCAGCAGTGGACGTCTTTCGGCTGATATGATGATGATGATTTAAGACCTTATTGAACTTTGCTTACTTTATATTAAAATTTAAAAATACCGATCCTACCGGTGAAAGTAGCAAAATAAACCTGTTGGTATTAGATTTTTAATGGTTTCCGTTTTGTTTAATTAATTATTTCTCCATTTTTATATCAATTATGTTCTGCATTTTAATAAAAATACCTACATAATTAAGATGAGTTAGAAGCAAATTTCTATGATTTTTAAACAAAGGAAAGGTAACACAGGAAGAACCAATATTCTGCTTTGTCACAATATTTATTGGTTTTGTAATGATAAAACCTTTTAAAACCTGGTTACTTGCATATAATCAGAAAAAACATAATTTTTACTACATATTCCCGTTGAAAAAGTTTATAAAAATTGATTTTTTTCATTTTGGTTGATTTTAAAATTTAGTGGCCTAAAGAAAAGAAATGCTCAAGTCCTTCTGACACTATTTACCGGGTTTTTTCTACCAAATGGGGTCGCGCGACAACGATGGTAGGTAACAGTGAATCATACGATCCAATTAACGCTACCTAATGAAGTTAAAATGAGTTAACAATACCTTTGACTTAACGGTAAATCGATTCGCAGTTGGTTATCATACCATTTTTTACCGGTAAAAAGCAGTATAAGTAGGTATCGATACTTGGTTTAACGTTAATTTAACACTTGACGTTAAGTCTGTCTGACAGTGGAAACGATACCAACTTTTTAACGGGAACGAAAGCCCTACTTACTAACACTTAAAAGTGTAGTCGTAATAATTTGTTTCACTTGTTGAAAATTAAAACTAATAATAACAATAAAAAAGTTTAGTTGTCGGAAATCGGTTATGTATTATGTTTTTTTGCGACAATTTCGTGGTGCAAAAAAGTGTTTTATTTTCCTCACAATCGAAACGAAAAGTAGAGTGTACAACAAGGGCATAAATGTCAATTTGTGCCCTTGGCTAGTCAATCAGCAGAATTCTTCATAGCAAAAATCAAACTGTCAGAGGGATTGATCTAACCGTTTTATCAACTAATCGATGTTACGGAATAATATCGCATTAGGTATCCACAATCGTCTTAGAATAAACGTTGAATTGATTATTTTTGTCTTAGAATAAACGTTGATTGAAGACGTTGAATCCTGAACGTAATGAAGGACTCCCGGTTTTACTCCCGAGCGTAGTTGAAATTAAATAAATTAAATGTTAAAGCTATAAAATGGATACCGCAACTTGTTTCTGCCGGCATAGCCTACTTCATTTAACATTGTATTGGTAATGAAATTCTATACAACATTGTACCGCTTTTTAGTTTTTTACCAAGGGATATAATGTCTTGCATTCGGTTAGGTTTATATTAGGATATAATAAATAATCCGGTTTTGACGAGCATGTGGTGTGAAAAAGATTATTCTGTTATATTTGTTTGACCTTTTTGACAAGCAACTTGCATCTCTAGTCCGTGGGCTAGTCGGCCTGAAATTAGAAAACGGTATAATTTGGGGGTACCAAGTGTCCTTTTTACACTAGTTAGACATATTCATAAAGATGTTAAAAAAGTATGATAGACATCTCAAAGTGGTAGCTAATAGGCATACGGGCTATTTCAAGATTTCCGTTGTATGACAGGTATGGTTGAAATTAGGAGGTACAAATTTTCCTTTTCACGGCTGTTAGGTAAGCTTATAAAAACGTCAAAAATGCAAGATTGCCATTTATAAGTGCTACCTAACAAAAATCAAAGATGGGGGCCAATCAAAGATGGTGGATCTCAAGTTTTACAAAATCAAGTATATCTCGAGAACTATTAAATATATCTAATTACTTTCTTGAACGAAATTAAAGGCATATCTGTAAGCTTAATATTTTGCATATACACCATATTGCTAAAACCAACCAATAATTAATTATGACCAAATTTATGAAAATTTCGTGATTTTGATTTTTTTTGTGTCGTGTTTTTACATAGTAGTCATGACGCTAGAAAAATTAAATATTTTTTTAAAGATAGTGTATTGAATAAGCTTTAATTTGATGTATATAACTTGTTGGGCGGTATTAACCACCCACCATATAAATTTATAAAGTGATTTTTTAGGATTCTTTTACATTTAACAGCTTTATCTATTGTTTATATTTTATTTAGTAACGCTACAGGTAAATCATTCAATATAATAGGTAACATAAAGTCAGAGTTTTTTTTAATTCTTTTTGGAAAGTCACTTAGTGAGGAAAACTCATTCGTCACAATGCTCAAAAACTACGAGTTCAGACACATTCTATATAATTATATTTTTAATTTCGTGAAATAAAAAAAAAGTTGGCAATTTTTAGTTTCGTGAAAAAGATTAACAATCCACAGCTTATAATATTTTTCCAAAATATGTTTGTTGTTCCTGTACATTAACATCACTTCGAGATAAATCATTGCTGAGAAAACTATACTTTAATATAGTTTACCAACAAACAAATCAAAACATACGCAAGAATCTGATAGGAAAATATATATGGATAACAGCCGACGAATCATTAAACAAGATGAGCAAAACTGTCACTTATTTGATTGTATAGGTCGTTCCAAAACAGTTGAGGTGAATAATTACACACACTATTACATGAAGTACTGATTGCAAAAAAGTGAATGAAATGAACGAGTATATGTAAATAAAAGTGAGTGTAAATAAAAACGCTTAATTATATGTTTAATAGGTAGGGTATTAAATAAAAAATAACATAAATCCTTTTTATAAACCACAGTCACTTGACATATTATCATCATCTGACTTGTTCAGATTGATTACAAGATTATCGTCGTCGGTTAAATCATCTATCCTGGGTTCCATTTCCCTATATCTATTTTCGTTTTCTTGGGTTTTTCTGAAAATATCGCGAAACGTGTCTTTGCCAAGTGCTTCGATTTCTTAGTTTAATTTTCTCATGACGCTTTTAAACGTGAACTCAATATTATTGGCCGCCACTCTTTCCTTTATGATTCTCTAGCAAAGTTCTATAGCCTCCTGAGTCCTGGATAAAAAATGAGTACATTAGCATAAAAGCCGAGAGTCCTTTATAACACTATCAGCGTAAAGTCCTGGGTAAAAATCGAGTACGCTCGCATAAAAGCCGAGGGTCCTTTATAACACCATCAGTGTTGAGTCCTGACCTTTCTTTCGCTTATTTTAAGGTTTAAAATGAGTCTGTCAGATTTTTGTTGGAACAAAGTTGGTTATATACTCAAAGAGGTATACTTTAAGTATAATTTATTTTACAGATTATTTGGGCGTTATAAAGGCCTCTCGGCTTTTATGTGACTAAGATTATATAATAAATGTGGCGAATATGTATCATTTTGTATGAAATCAGGTGTATCTTTGAAAAATAAAATAAAACATAAGGGATTGTCAAAATGCTATACCTAATTATAAAAAATAACAATAATCGTAGAACCGTTCTGTTATTAAAACATTAAAATCTTTCTTTTAAAAACTAATTCAATACAAAACTGTTTTAGTTAAATCAGTCTACTTCTCACATCACAATAGTGTCCTCATAAAGTAACTTTACTTAAGTATTCTAAACAATTGTAATAAACCTTCTGTAACTTTATATAACTAATTAAGACATTTTAATCTACATATTTCAAGGAAAACTAATTTTAAACAAGTGTGAGAACTTAATGATGCTATGAACAACGTACGAGAGGGCTTTACAAAGGTCAAATTAATTTAACACGTAATTGTACTTACTTCAAACATCATCTTAACAATAAAACTAGTAATTACATTATAATAAACTTGTAAAATACTCATGAAATAAATAAAAAGACGAAAGAGAAAAAATAAGATTGAACTCACCTCTACCTGCGCGATGTGACATCTTGCCGGACTTTTGACGTCGCACTGAACGGAATATTCTTTTTCACTGGGCAATAGCCTTTGCGAAATAGAGATAGATATATTTCTGATTGGACGACAGCCATTGATTCTCAAATTCACACCTATCACCTGATTCACACTTATCGCCTGATTTTAAGCGCGAAACGTTAAGGCCTTTATAACGGACAATCGGCGTTTATGAATAACTTTAGTTTTTAGCGCTCGGTCTTTACACATGTCATGATTTTGGCCGTTATAACGGACTCTGGGACTTTATTTATAACTTTATTTTTTAGCGCTCGGCCTTTACACATGGCATGATTTTGGCCTTTATAACGGACTCAGGGACTCAGGAGGATAGGGTTGAGGTCTGGATGGTATGGCGGCAGACGTAATACTGAGTGCCCATGTTTTTCCAGCATTCTATCTAAAACAAATTTCTTATGGCGTGGCTTATGAAGCTTTATAATATCATACAAAACAGGCTTCGTGTTCTTTTCAGGATATGGTATTTTGTTTTTGTTTAGCCAATCCAACATTTCTGATTTGTTTGAATTTTTGACTGGACACTGCTCTTACGGTACATTGTGGTAAGAAGCATTGTCCACAACTAAAACTGAATTTGGTTCTAGATTTGGCAACAGCTTCTCCGAGACCGATTTTCTGTAGTTGGTAAAATTCATCGAGCCATGATAATCACCAGTCTTTTATTTGATTAAAACGTGAGCAGTGCGTTCGGTACTAAACCATTTTTAGTACATGCATGCACAATAATACATCGTTGTCCCTTAGACATCGGCACTTTACATTCTTTATTTGATTTATCAGTCCAAGGCTTTGGTGTTGAATGCGAACTGTCAATGTAGGATTCATCGGTATACACGATACGACACGATTCTTCTAATTTATTAAGATACTGCGTCCGCTTCATTCTAATGTCATTGGTTTCGATGAGGCAAACTCTGTTTGTTTGTGTTTTATTCCAGCGAAAACCTAACTTCCGTACAATCCTCCATAATGAAGTTTTAGATCCTGTAAAGTTTAAATCACGTTTTAAAACTTCATGTATTCCTTTCAACGTCGGCATTATTTGTGTACCAAATGAAAGTTGTATACGCATCTTTTTATGACATCGTAATTGAACTTATCAAAGTTAGTTTTTGGTGATACTCTTGGTCGCTTCATTCCCGGTGTCTTGAACATGGATGACTTAGGTAATGATTCGGTGGATTGTTCACTTGATGATGGACAGCTGTGAGTTCCAGTTTCTTTTAAAACTCCAGTTACGATTATTTGAATTGTTGATTTTGATACACCAGTTACTTCAGAAATCTCATTGTATATTTCCGTCATAGGTAAATGTTGAACGTCATTTCTTAAGTAATGTCTAAAATGACAGAATATTTTAAATACAATTTACCGACTTGCTATTTAGAAATTTTCCACGACATATTTTACTAGAAGAATCCATGTTTACGTAGTTATTCGAATAAGCATTTGTACGTATCTCGTGGAAAATGCAGTTGTCAATAGGTATGACAACGAGGTGTCGAGTGCCAGTTACTTCAATCATATTTAATGAGGTTTGATAATGAAATTACAAAGCAATGAAAATATATGTAAAGGCAATTTTAACAGCTACGTTGATAAAATAAGGCAGTCTATTACTTAATCTCTTTGATTTTTAAGATTAATACTCTATTCATAAACTTATATGATTTTTATTTATTTATACAGGGTGGTCCAAACCTTGACGTCAAAAATTTTTTTTTTGAATTCTCACGTCATGTGCTATCAGAATCCGTACTATCCCATATATGTTACTACTCCGAAAAATCCTCATCATTAAGTATCACTTTTTTTTGCTTTTACGAAGGCTTAAGGTCTAGGGCAGGCTTTAGAATACCAAAAATCCTTAGGATATGTTTAATTTTTTTATTTACGTACATTAATGCTATTTTTATGCGTTTTTAACGTAAAATTTTGATGTTGGTATTTTTTATCCTATTTGTATCAAAGTGAGGACACTAATTTTTTTGTCAGTAAATGCTTTATTTGTAGTAATACTTTTACAAAAAGAAACTAGTTAAAAAACCCAATAGTTTTTTTTATTCATAAATTTATTCACTTCAGAATTTATCAAAGAAAAAAAAAATCAAAAATTCATAACTCGAAAACTACAAAAAAACAGGCTAACTTACATGGGGTATATTCTGATAGCCCATGACGTGAGTAATCTAAAAAAAAATTTTGACGTCAGGGTTTGGACCACCCTATATAAGAATGAAAAAACAATATAACCATTATAATACATTTAAATAAAAATCTACAATGATACGTATTTTATTTGAAGTTCATGAATTCTTCCAATTTTAATTTTGTTCATTTAATTTAGTTAGGTACTTTATTTTATTAAATTACTACTTTTATTTTTTTATTATAAGTACTTAAAAAATTACTTACTTATTTACGTACTTTACGTAATTCCAAGTAATTTTTAAGAGAAAGTCGATGGTAATTCATTGGCTGAATACATAAAAAAGAAATTGCACAGTTTATTTAGTACAATTCATATAATAAGCATGTTAGGAATGTCCTTGTTTTGAGCACCGATAGTGTCGCGGACATACTAAAGGCTGGTAAAATCTTAAAAGCTACATGTGTGCTTATAAGCTATATGTGTACTTGTCTGGCACATGGATTACATAGAGTCTGCGAGCACACATACGATCTCAATATAAAAGTGTTGATGCCTTAATATCCAACATAAAACAAAAATTTTGTCTCTCTCCACATAGAGTTCGAATATTCAAAGAAATTTGTCCATCCATACGGATATTGCGCATATACGCATTACGTCCAAAACCTATTATAACTATTCTAAAGCAGTAGCGAACTGAGCGTCCAGGTAATAAACTGTTTTTTCATACTTCACCACAGTGGTCACGCGTTCATAGAACAGCGCTTAAAATTCAAAATTCGCAATAAAAGTCCTAACAAACAGTACGTAATGTTTTATAAAGATTGTATTTGATCTGTAATAAGTGAAATACAATGTTTAAATAAATAGCCCTTCTTTTTTTTTGAGCTAAATGTCATAAGCTAGTTATGTATGGTTCGGATACAATCATTATTTTTACTGAATCGTACTGGTGTTGTTAATTTAGCCTCGACGATTAGAGATAAGACTTCATCGGTATCAATTTCTTTCGCGGCATTTTCGCTTGCATGTTTTTTAAGGTTCGTAACTAATCATTTATCTATTTTCGACGATTCCAGTAATCATCTCCGCTTGGATCTTTGAGAGCATTTCTAAAAAACTTTTTTGGGGTCTACCACGTCGCTTAGCTTATGTTTACTTCAGCTATGCTATTCTCTTATTCACACATTCGACGCTGCGTTCGTCGACGAGCTCGATGTCGAGACAGCCTTGTCTAAAATCCTAGCTGTCTTATTTGACATTAGGAATCGAGGCTGTGAGTGAGGTTGCGGGCGAGTTCGTCGCTGTTTTTCGTTAGAGAATACGAAGTTCAATACATTAAACGTCAAACTCTCGACGCAGTGTAGTTCTAGCTCACGCCGCATTCGTCGTCGAGCACTAGTGTCGTTTAAAGTACATTTAGTGAATACCATTTTTAGGCTCGACGCTGCCGCAGCGCTGTCACAGCGCTGACGGCAAGGCGGTTTCCTTAGTGAATAACACTGCTGAAATCCTTTCATCTTCTTCGTAAGTTTCAACAGGTTGAGTGCATTGTGGTTTCAAACTGGATAATACAGGTCTTCTGTTACGTTAAGCCATTCTAAATATCTACTCATGAATATATTTTTATTATTAGAGGCCTTTTTGAACAATGCATGTATCTTTTGACACAAATAGAGATTTCTGTTCAAAGTATTTTGGTGTTAATACCTTCATCATCTATATAAGACATAGACAGTTGCTAAAAAACATATCTATTTGTTTCCAGCATGAGAAGCTACAAAATGATATATGAATCATCATGGGACTCGAAGGGTTTCTAAACTAAAAACTTCGAAATTTGTCTCAAATCGAAATTGCCGTTGGTTCTTTTGGTGGCTCGCGTAAAATAAATACTACAATAAAAAAAGCGACAGAAAAACGAGTAAAAAATTGAAATAAAACTATGATGACTCCGCAGACCACGAACCCTGTAAAGTGTTCGAAACGTCAGAATGAAGTTAAAATTAGTTAATATACGCGAGTTTATCCGTTTTCATAGTTTTATTTCATGTGTAATCCTCGCGGTAACCGAAGAAAATATTTTAAATAAAAAATTATTAAAAAATCATAGAACATTAATTGCACTTTTAGATAAAGCATTCGAGTGTCATGCAGTATGATAACTTTGGCAGCTTATACCTTCCGACAAATACCAAGTATTTTATGTTTTCTAAAACTACTTAGTATAAAGTACATCCTTGCTACAAAAACAGCCAAAGTAGAACATCAATTTATTTGAATTTTGGCTACTACCGTGACGTCTGTGCACATGCTCGAAAAAGCTGGAATATATATCATATATTGTAAGCCTCACCGGACCTTTGGCAAAAACCGGGTTATAATGTTGTATGAAATTTCATGACCTCCCGCCGGGCGATAATGTAATTACACTTTACCTGCTTCGCGCCAGGCATGGCCATCTCGATTTTCAAAAACCGAAGCCGTAGAGGACTAAGTTACACACGATCTTCATTTTGTTAAATCAACTAGGCTATGCCGGCAGAAACAAGTTGCGGTATCCATTTTATAGCTTGAACATTTATGTTATTTAATTTCAACACTATTAATTTGCTGCAATAAATATAAGTATTCATAGGATTCATATTCGTAAAGATATTCATAAAATAATCTTTTCTCAAACTTGCTACGGAATGTTGATGTTATTTACTTTAAATTAAGCCCGGAAATACTATGTATCCGGTGTCATATGCTAAGATGATATGTAAAGAGATTTCATGTATTTATTTCACACCTAGGACTGCAAACAAACTGTCTTTTGTTTTGAAACATCAAATTGTGACACTAGGTCTTGACATTCAGCCACAGAAAAAAAAAATAACCTAAGAACTAATGTCTATACCAACAGGTAAAAGGATACCTCAAACAGATTAAAAAAAAAGTTAGGCGCGAATGTATTTTTTTAATGTTGTACGATACTGTACTTATGGTTTATTTACAAATCAAATAGTATGGTTCGGCGAAATCAGTTCGTTTTATTTCATGGCAAGTTTGAGAGAATCACTATACAAATCTCGGCGAGAAACAGGGTTACAGGCCGCGTATTCCTAAAATTCCTATCTGGCCTCAGTTCTTTCGGCCAGATATATCTACTTGGCCTGTAACCCTTCGTTTCCCGTCCTCTATAGTAATGTACTATTACGAATCGATACTCTGTGATTATAAGATTGTTTTTAATAAATTTAGGATTTGCGAGATTAATTACATGAACATTGTTACGATTATCTCCAAAAAATGGTTTTCAACTTTAGACTACTTTGAGGCTATTGCGGCAGTACTTCCCGAATGTTTATCAAAAAAAGATATACAGGGTGTTCGTTTCGATTTGCGTTAAATTAGACAGGTTAATTGGGCCATTACTAGAAGTTGTCTGGTATCTCGGCTTTTGGAAAATTCGATATTTTTTTTTTTGTTTTCATATATAATAAATGAAATTTAATGGTAAGTGTGAGATAACCTTAAGAATGAAATAAAAGTTAATCTCAGGTGACTGACGGCATATGTCAAAATAAGTAACATTAGAATGTAATAAAGGTTGCAATACACATGTTCAGTGATTAAACTTATTTTTTTAATAACTCAATAACAGTAAGAGTTAAAACACTAGTTTCTTAGAGAAATTAATTATATTTGACCTAAATTAGTAGAGGTCCAAATGGAAAAAATTGTGCGCTGTGAGTTACAGTTTTGTAATTTTTACCAGAGCTAGAGGGTGTAAAAATAAAAAAATTTGATGTGGAGGGAAAACCAATTCCCCCCCTGAACGAGGGGGGAGGAGGGTGAATGTGCAAACGGAAGGGTTATGCTTAAAATTTTTTCCTCTAATATTTAGGCCTACTATTCATTGTTTGGTATCATTTTCATATAAAAAAGACACGGACAATTCATTTTTGATAATAAACATGAGGATTTTCATATATAAAAAAAAACTATTGGTATAAAGGTAAAATAATCACCATTTTTATTTTGATTGTTGCGTTATATAAGTGTTACCAAATAAATACAGGGTATTCGCGAGGAAACCAAAAGATTTTAATGCTGGGTTCCTGACCATATTTAGAGCCTTTAATGTTATATAAAATTTCCTGGATTCGGCTTGGTTTCTGAGATAATCAACCTTTTTTCTAAATAAGTTTTTCGACGTAACTCGTCATTTAACTTCTTTTTGATTACAATGCTACCACAATGAGTTCTAATATTACCACACCTTTTGCCTGACAATCAAAAAATACGAATAGACTTGACAAAATAACCTGTACAGTCGAGTGCATTAATATATAGACACATTTGTAAGGGATCAGTATGGAGAAGTGTATATATATTAATGCCCTTGACTGTACCTAAAAAAAACAATTGAAATAAATAATTTAAACACATTGTTGTTATGATAAAAAGTCGTGGAAATGTTAAAAAGTATTCAAAAAGACGAAAAAAAAGAAAAAAAAAAATTTTTTTTTGGTGGAATTGACATTAGCAGGCTTAGCACATGGTTGGTGCGACAGTATCTCGCCGCGAGATAGATCTCCCGTCCTTCACTAGCTATGTTAACAAAAGAGGGACGGATAGACTATCTCGCGGCGAGACACTGTCGCGCCAATCATGTGCTAAGCATACTGGTCTCATAATATTTTTTGTTTATTTTGATGTCTAGAATGCATAGTTAAAATCTTTCGGAATGCTCGTGAGTACCCTGTATATGAAAATAAAAAAATACTACAAGATAGCATATTTATTGTAGTTTTTAAAATTATATACTTTTTGGAACTTTCTGTGCAAAAATAAGTTGTAAAAAAATTGCACCTGTCGCGTACCTCGAATAAAAGAGGGACGTTGCTTTGACTTATTGTTGACAGTACGTTTCTACTGCGGGAATTTAGCGATTTTGCGTAAACAAAATACTCCATAATGTCTGTTAGGGTAAATTACATCAACCTGGGTTAACCAAGCAACCCGGGTTAAACGTTTATTTCACTCGGAATTTGATAATTGATAAATTTCTTATGAAGTAAGAGACTGACCCGGCACTATACAGAGGATATCCGAGACAGCCTATGTGATATTAGAATGGCTCTTGAACAGCTCAAAAATAACAGGGCTTCTGGGGAAGACGGACTTATAGCTGAGCATCTGGAGCCAGGTGGTAAACCAATCCTTATGGCCCTTTAGAAGTTGTTCAACTCCGTAAGGGAGAACGCTTTAGGCATGGAACAGAAGAGTGGTGGTACTGGTGAAAAAAGGTGACAACGCCTTATTGAAAAACTACCGATCCATCTCACTTCCTAACCATATTTATAAGATGTTTTCAAGAGTCATTACGAATCGTCTTGCACGCAGGCTTGATGACTTCCAGCCTCCCGAACAAGCCGGTTTCCGAATTGGCGTTTCGTAAATGTTATACAAAAGACCGAGGAATAGGTATAACCTGCCCCTCTGTTTAGCGTTTAGCGTTTGTGGACTACGATAAGGGGGGTTTCCATGACGTACTAATGTGGTTTAATTTAGGTCGAGAGAAAGGGACAAGGCTATACGAATCGTGTGTCACTGCCCCTTTCCCAGAACCTATACTGAATCGCATTAGTACATCAAAGTAATTCTGGTAAGCCTTGGGGCCTTCGATTTGATCGAAACTCTGGGCAGTACTACAGTCTCTTTAACGGTACCAAGTAGAGTACCGCTATGTCGAAATGTTGAGGTGTTTGTACGAAAGCGCCACTATGTCAATCCGACTCCAAGACCAGAGCTTGAAGCATATTATACTGCAACGGGGAGTCGGGCAAGGAGGTGTCATCTCCCCTAATCTGTTTACTGCTGCACTGGAAGATATCTTTAAGACTGGACTGGAAAAGGTGAGTATCAACATAAACAGTGAGTACCTCACTCATCTTCGATTCGCTGATGATACGGTGGTCTTGGCTAAGACCTTGTAAGATTTCAGTACGATGCTCGCTGACCTCAGTAGCGCCTTCGAGCGAGTTCGTTTTAGGATGAACATGGATAAGACGAAAACTCCCGTTACAATCGGAGACTAAACTCGAAGGTGTAGACGACTATAATATACCTAGGACAAGCTACCCAGTTAGGTAGGTCCAACTTTGAGTAAGAGGTCAATCATCGAATCCGACTAGGTTGGGCAGCATTTGAGAAGCTACGACATATCTTTTCGTCCAATATTCCGCAGTTCTTGAAGACAAAAGTATTTGATCAGTGTGGCAGCACACACTGATCAAAGATTTAAAAGAGTGATGACATACGGTACTGAAACGTTGTCGCTTAGAATGGGCCTCATAAGAAAGCTTAAAGTCACCCACAGGGCAATGGAGAGGGCTATGGTGGGAGTCTCTCTGCGACGTCGTATTAGAAATGAGACGATCCGCAGCAGAACCAAAGCATAGCTCCATAGCTCTCCGAATCACTAAACTAAAGTGGCAGTGGGCGGGGCACAGTGCACGTAGAACCGATGGCCAATGCAGCAGCCTCGTGGAAGGCACAGCGTGGGTAGGCCCCCACAAGGTGGACAGTGAAGGTCTCAGGAGTCCGCTGGATGCGAGTGACGCAGGACCGGTCATCGTGGCAATCTTTGGGGGCGGCCTATATTCAGCAGTGGATGTCTTTCGGCAGATATGGTAATAATGATGATTTATGAAGTAAACGTTTAACAATAGATTGTCAAATTCCATATGATATAAACTTTTAACGTGGGTGAACTGGGTTAGTTGTTTAGTCCCGGTTAGTGAAAATTACCTTTATCGTCTTTGGTAATGAGATCATTGCCTAATGACACTTGTAAAAATAATTACCCATTCCGATTCATATGATCAGATACTATATATCATACATGTGATCAGATAGACCAGATATATTATAATATTCACGCGGTAGGTATACAATAATCGATAAAATCTAAAAATAGAATCTGAACAAATAAAATTCTTAATAATCTTAGGTTATTTAAAAAAAGAAGATCAAAAAATATTCAATTTACTTTCATATCAATAAATATTTACAATTGTAATATGAACAATAATATGCAAGTACAAAAATATGTATAATCTATGAGCAGTTGCCGGCACAAAAGTCTCTTTTTTGAGGTTACGCGGAGGTATTTGTTGGAGGTACGCGTCAGGTAAATTTTTTTTTTCAGTGAATTATTGTATCAAAGACTACAAAATGTGTATATTATTAAAAACTGCAATAAATATGCTATCTTACACTATTTTTTTAAATTGGATAAGTTTTTTTTTTAATACTTATATGACGCTTAAATTAAAATAAAAACGGTTACTTTTTTACTTTTACTCCAAAAAATCTACATTTTTATATGAAATTGCTCATGTTTATGATAAAAAATGGATTTTCCAGGTCCGTTTTACACTAAAATGAATGCATAGTAGGCCTTATTAATTAGTAAAAAAAATATTAAACGCAACCCTTCCGCATGCACATTCACCCCCCTCCCCCCGCACTCAGGGGAGGAATTGGTTTTCCCTCCACATCTAAAAACAACTATTTTGAGACCCTCTAGCTCTGGTTAAAATTACAAAACTGTAACTCGCAGCGCACAATTTTTCTCAACTTTGTATGGACCGTGACCCTTACTAAAATAAGCTTCCCTTAAAGTTATAGCATATGAAGAAAAACACGCTGTATTGTTGAAGATGTTACATTTTAGTCATTTTATTCCTAAAGGACCGCATTTCGATAATCCTGAAAAAAAAAAAAGTTCCATACATTAAAATAAGATTTTTTTTTTAAATGATGGTCGTAAAAAGTAACAACCTTCAACAATATATTTTTTTCGGATAGTCATTTGGCAAGTACTGCCGCATGAGCCTCAAAGTTTTATGAAACAGAAGCTTTTATTATATTTTGTTAGATTGTTTACACGTTACTTTAATAAAATAAAATAAAAAAAATTACGTTTGTCGCTTATCTTGGTCAAAAATTAGCAGTTCATTTTAAATGTTGGGTATTTTGGCCAAAAACTCCAAAAAAATTAATAAAAAAAATAGTCAGACTTCGTCAAAGACAACCATGGCTTAGATGGTTCTACATGGTCTATACTTACTTCACCTGAAAGCTTTGCATCGGTCTTCCAATCACCCTGTATACCTCTGGAATAAAACTGTTTTTGTCTTGGGCGCTTGAAACCCTCACTGCACTCAGGACTCAATCTTAATTCATAGTGTATAATCTACTATTATATGTATAATATGTCCAGGTTCATATACGGCGTGTTACCAACATCCCGGGATCTTATAAAGCCGAGCAATGGGATGCGGATTCTAAATCAAACCCTGAGTATATTTTAATTCAGAGTTTGCTTTAAATATTGCGAGTTCAATTATGTCTTTTAATGTAAACAAACGATATATTGTTTATCTTCCACAGATATTCTTATGCAAATATGTTAATGCAATCTACTAAATCAAAGTCCGATATCTATTAACATGTTTATTTAAACATATACCTAGTTTACTTTTTATTTCGTTAACTTAAATCTTCAGTCTTACATTTATCAAGACTTAATAGTTTTACATGTTATGTTTACTTTTTAGTTCAGTTCTTTTGTGTTCAATTAAGTCAGAATTATACATAAAGGTAACGTCAAATATAAGACTACTTTCGTGTTCGGAAAGACCCTTCGGATACGTTACTTAAAGTTGAAGTTCACATTCTTCAATCTTCATCGGAAACAAAACGTAGGTAACATGTGAAGGCAAGGCATGTCAAGTAGAAAAATACACGAATAGTTTTGAAACTGGTTGCACTAGTATAAAAAAACATAAATACATAACTGGCTTAAGTTCGTTCGGTAGTACTTGCACGAGTACATAAACTTGAGAGCCATATAAAACCAGTTTATTAATTATACGAATCAAATTTACTTACTAGCATTTAGTTATTGCATCATAAATGTATTTGCTAAAGAAAACCAAACAAAAATATGTAATTAGATTCCTAGTGAGATTAATTTGGATTTACTCACTGCAGGTGATAGTGTGGCCGGGAGTGTCAGATGTCTAAACTACACTAATCGCCATCTGAGACTACGTGATTGTGTTATAAAGTTGACATTTGCGATCGTTTGGAAACGTGTTATGCAGACAATGGCTTATAAGTTATAGTTAGGTATAAAAAGGCCTTATCTTTAAAATACCTTTTGGTGCCAAAGATAGTTCTGCAGATATCGATTTTTGTGCACCGTGTAAGGATTTTTTTCGTTAAATTCGAAATCTGATGAATCTGATTCGTCACTGTCCTCGCCATCAGTTTCATTCTCGTTGTTTTTTCTTCGAGTATTGTATGAAACAGGAAAGGTATAGAAATTGTTCCAAGAGGCATCTTTCTGAAATAAAGAAATTTAATCTTTCTTATTTTATTTCAAGTTTTCAAGCATAGAAGACTAATTAGCACTTGAAAAACAGGTATACCTACAGCATGTATCTTTCTTTCGGATGTACCCAGTTTAGTATGTGATCATAGGAATCGTATGGGATGACGATTTTGCTCATTGGTGCTATTAAATGGGTGTAGGTATATATTTTTATAGTCCAATTGAGCTGCAAGTACGCATTTCACAAATTTGTTTAATAATAATAAAATATTACATTATATTTTATCATTATCAAACAAGTTTTTCCGAGGACGCTAATTGTTTTGTCAGTAAATGCTTTATTTGTAGTAATACTTTTACAAAAAGAAAATATTAAAAAACCTAATAGTTTTTTTTATCAATAAATTTCTTCATTCCAGAATTTCTCAAAAAAAAATTCCAAAAATTCATAACTCGAAAACTAAAAAAATCGGCTAACATACATGGGGTATATTCTGATAGCCCATGACGTAGGGAACCTAAAAAAAAAATTTGACGTCAAGGTTTGGACCACCCTGTATACACTTTTTAAATATCTTTTAAGCCATATGATTCCATATAAAAATCCGTGTAAAAAGTTGTTACGTCGAACTAGGCAACCTTGCCCGCTTTTTACAATAATTCTCGAATATCTCTATCTATCAGCACGTGGATTGTGATGATCATCGGCTTTCATGAAGAAAACATTTTTAGCATTTTAGCACATTTTTAGCGTTTAAGAGGGCAAACAAAATAATCTCGTATTGCGGCCAATATCAACCTCAGTTTTGCTCTTTTTCATACAAGGTTCACTTACGCAGTTTACAAATGCTAGGGTTGTCACGTTTAAATATCTCAAGTCGTTTAATTTTTGTTCAAGGCTTTAGTGTAGATAACAATGAAGTACATATAACGGTCTAAATTGTGTTATTTGTTTTAATACAATAACACAAAATACATTTAATAGAAATCATGATACCTATATGCTGATAATATCAACCCATTAAGGAAGCAGCAGACAGATAAACCGACAATTAGACAGCGTAGATACTAGTATTGGTGACGAACATTGTTCACGTGAAACGAAATAACGGAGTAATATAAACGTAATCAAAATATTACCCTCTGAAAACATTTTATTTAACTATAAATAATATGTTATATACTATTTACGAGGGGCGTTCAAATAATTCTCGGTATTGACATATTACAACCTCCTTCAAAATTTATTTTATTACTGGCCGTTAAAGTTCCTTCGTTGACATAAAAAAAAGTAATATTCAAATCAAGATGTTCTTTTGCTTTTCTGCAATTCCTGAGCAAACGTGGACGTCATGAGAGAATTAACAATGTTAACCAAATTAGTACATCGATTCGTTATAAAATTCTGGACAAAACAGGGTAAAAACCAAAAAACAATAAAAGAAGAAATGGATTGTGTTTACCGCGAGTCTGCTCCTTTTTTATCTACTATTAAAAAATGGTCGAGTGAATTTAAACCTGGACGGGAGAGTATTGAAGATGACCCTAGACCTGGTCGGCCTGTAGTGGCTACTACACAAGAAAATATTGAAAAAGTGGAAAAAAATATATTGGAAGACGGTCGAGTGGAGGTAAAATCGATAGCTTAAGTAACCAATCTTTCTATTGGTACCGTACATGACATCCATGCCCATCTTAATATGTCAAAAGTAAGTGCAAGATGGGTTCCGCGAATGCTGACACTTCTTCAAAAAGATGTTCGTGTAGCTTGTTGTAATGATTTTATTGACCTGTGTGGTGAAAATCCTGATGAGTGAGATTTTGAAAGAATATTGCTTATTGATTATAAATAAAAAGGTGTAAATATCACGGGAGATTACTACGCTAACATTTTACGTCAATTAAGGGATGCAATCAAAGAAAAGAGGCGAGGTAACGCCCCTTCTGCATGACAACGCCCCAGTCCATACTGCTCATATTGCCAAGGCGGCTTTTGCTGAATGTGGGTTCGACTTCTTTTTGTTCCCCAATCTTAAAAAGGATCTGCGTGGAAAATTCGATCTCCGCTATTTTCACAAAGTGATGTACCTAACTAAAAGGTGACAACTCTATGCCCCTTTTGATGATGGGCATTATTTTCAATATTCGCTTGCTACATTACTGGATAAAATAATATTGCCCAACGCCATAACTTATTTTATGATAGGCTTTTACATTAAAATTACTACCAATGTCACTTAGGGTAAATTGCTAGAAACTGATCACCCACCAATAACTGCCCACTTAATATAGAAATGAACTCTATGTAGTTACAATTAGAATTAATTTTGGAAGAGGGAGAGTGATTGACATTGACATGACATATCGTTTATAAATGAATTCTAACTGTTAACACATAGTTTATTTTTATATGAGGTTACTGAAGGGTGGCTACTGTTCTTATTTTATTAGGTTTTACTCATTTGAGTCTGTTTTGTGAAATTTAGTTCGATATTTTGCCAATACTTTTCCCGCAATTTACCCAGTCCGCTTAATATGCCGTAGCAAGCAACTGGATGAAGTTAGCCGCAAAATTAATAGGTACTCAGTGTTGGCATTCAGATAATCTATCTATTTTATATTATTAACTTTAGGGCCACCATAAGAATTATATTTACAGTTATATTTTTCTATGAGTTCATGGTGACATTTTGTTTGACGGTACATATATATTATTATAAATGTACACCCTTGACTGTGTATATAATAACAAGAAACTTATTAACATTCATTTAAATACACTAAGTAGTCATTAAAATAGCTATAAGCATAATAACGCAACCGAACCAATATATGTACTTTCAAACTGTCTAGTTGCAGACAGTGATAGTGGTGTGCTATTGTGAGGGCTTATTTCATCATGAACGATTATTATCTATGTTAGCGGTGCTCAATCGTTCGTTTTCTGTTTTTTTTTGTATTATAATATAATAACTTAATTTTGGCCGTGTGGTGACGGCAGTAAGAATACATTTGTCACCACCCCAACTCCTCCTGCGGGTGTCGTAAAAGTCGACTAAGGGACTGAAGTGTCACTGACCATTATTTGACAAAATATTGATAATGGGCAGTAGCGTCATCATAGTGGACACATTACTGCGATCGCCAATCCGCTTGCCCAGCGTGGCGATTATGGGCATTAACCTCCTAATGCGTCTATACGCATAGTTAATAGGAGAGACCTACGTCCAGCAGTGGACTGTCTGTCATAGGCTGATGATGATGATGATGATGATGATGATGAACTAAATTTTTGTTTAAGTAGGCACTAGAGCTATCATTGTATTTAATAGTTTCCACATCACATGGGCACATGTATCATATTGGGAACATATTTGTTATAGTTATGCATAGATTTACATACTGTTTCATATTTGTGACTTCCTATAATTGGCTCTGTATTTCTATTTAAGACGCATACTGTGTTATTGCCTAGCTGTTGGAATTCCTTCATAAATAAAATAAAATAAAAATAAAATAAATAAATATTTTACGTAAGTATATTGCGGTATACGCCGATGCGTGGATATACCGTATAACGAGGACAGCCAATAAAAGCAATTTGACCATCTTAATAATAGTTCATGTCTGTCCTGCAGTCCATTTTTCACACGTCATTCCCAAATCTTCGTAACAAGCGGAAACATTATGATCTAAAGTGTAACCACTGAAATATTACTTAAAATTTTGCCGAGAAATTTAAAAAAAACTTGGTTTAGTCACACTTTGTATTATGGATATTAAGAATTTTGATTTGATGAACATGAATTCATTTTTCATTTTCTGTGCACAAAAAGAGACTTCAGGAAACAGGTTAAAAGTAATCGTTACGTGACATGAACTCAGTTAAATGTAACGAAAAAACACAAGTGTATTTACCCTTAACTACAACAAACAATTATACCAAAGTGAGAAATAACATAGTTATAGTCTAAATTAGTACATTACCACACAAATGCCAAAAACATCAAATTCAAAACGAGTGGCGATGTTTTAAAACACGACCGATAGGAAGTTTTCGTTTTTGCACGTTTCTCGTACGACGTTTTTTAGTACAGATGGCTCTCCGAAGTTTTAGACTTGACGTAAAATTACACACTTCTCGCACTAGAGCCTAAAAACACACCATCTGTACTAAAAACTATAGGTATTTTAAATTATAAATAGTTTATCCTTCATTTTGCCCAATAGCCCCGTTCATGATATTCAGGTTTTATTAAATTCACCACTTGAAGGGTCCACGGAAAAACATTTCCAGTGCTTAAAAAAATCATGGCAACCTCACACCTTATTTTGTTAAAAGTAAGGTGGTTTTTCCTTCTGTAATTTCAATTGACTAGACATGTTCTTTCCGTGGACCCTTCACTTAATAGAATTTTAGGAATATGCGAGAGCTAAATCTTAAGGTGCATTTAGACCTAACGAGCGAATGCTCATTCTATCCCCCACTCTACAAAATTCGTTCATTACACAAAACGTGATTCGTTTGGTCTAAGTCCACCTTTAAATTATCAAAATATTATCAATTACCACCAACCTACTATGCTTATTTCTTTAAATCATAGATAATTAGTGATACCGCAACAGAATTTGCTTGGTATCTAATTACTTCGACTTTAATACCGCTAGTAAACTTTTATGAGATATTTAGTGTCAAATTACCTAATGTAGATCGATACACACCTGAATATAACTACATGCACAATCAAAATATATTCATTCTGTTTGGGTGCACTGTAGGACAAACCATTTTAATAATTACCAATTTTTTATATAATCCTAAAATAACTTCATGATTATTGTTTTATTTAAAATGATTTTAAAGGTTTTTTGTTTACCTGCTTTGTACTCGCATAAAATGGTTTAGGACTGAAAATAAAAAAATGCGTTAGAAGGGTATCTCTTAACTTAATGATATAGGTAGTTGTCAATATTTGATGATTTTTAGATTTGTAACTACAACTAGATATTGCAAACTAACTGGACACATTTTCATAGCACCCCACCCGGTAGAATCCGGCCGGATTGGAATAACTATAGTAAATTTTATCACTTATCATAAAAAGAAATTGCGTGATACCGATTTCTTAAATGCGATTTAGTTTATTCCTTGGGCCCACTATATCACAAAACTTGTCGCTTGATACTGAAATTAAATAAACATCCGGATCGGCAAAGCATCCACGAAGTTCGGGACGCTCAGTTCAAGAGTGTGAAATAATAGACCCCTGATTTAAAATGCAAAGATGATCGTATATCAGACATGCACCTTGTCCATACTTTTCTTCGTCGCTGAGAGACAAAGTCCAGTTGTATGCTAAACAGGAGCGCGTTAGACTGCGTTTCCACCAGAGATGTGCGAGGATGTGTTTCCATACAAATGTCGCCTATTAATGACTCGAGCGAGGTGTCATGTTTGATCATTTGTACTCACCGGTTCCAGTCCGAATCCGGTGGATGTCGACCTGATTCGGTGGTTGCCTAAAAGTACCGAATTCTTTTGCAATCCCTAGTTACATACTGTATTAAGTACGTTACGAGATACGAAGTACGGTATTTATGCGGTCATTAGCATTCTCATACATGAAAACAGGTACTTACATTTTTATTTTTCTTTTAGGATTTCTATACAGTATCACCTAAAAATAAATACTTGTTAAGTTTAACAAGGCAACAACTGTGACTTTTAAAAAATTGCTTAAGGGTCAGCCATTTCCTAAACTACGAAGGACACACTGAAAGTTTTGAGAATGACCCACTTAGAGATCACTCAGTGTATAAAACAATAATTTTCTGGAAATACAGGGTGTAAGTCTTATACGGGCGAAGCTCTTAGCGGGTGTTAGTTTACGACATAATAAGTACAATCAAATAACTTTTATTTAAAATAAGAGCAACAAATTGTTTCATACAAAATAATTCGGCGCGCAATGTAGAGCAACATGCGCGAGTTAAACACTCATTGACAGCTAATTTCAAAAGCAGATGACATAACTGCCATATCAACAATAACAAATGTTCGTACCTACATTGCTGCTCCGATTATCTTAAAAAAAATCTGTGGGATCATAATTAAGAGTATTTTAAAAAAAACCTTGTAATCCATGATCACACTAATGAAACCCATGCCTGGTTTAATTAATCGCCCGTATTAGATTTACACACTGTATAGCTCTTAACTATTTTTTGGGGTATAATTTATTCGGTTAACACTAGTATTATAGGATTTCGTGCCATTTGAAAATTGTGTGTCGGGCAATTTCACAATTTTCACCCTTTTTTAGGGTTCCGTAACCAAAATGGCAAAAACGAAATCCTTATAGTTTCGCGATATCCGTCTGTCCGCAGCATAGCTCAGTGGCCGTTAATACTAGAAATTTGCAATTTGGTAGGTACAGGTATACATATTAATTTTGCCAACAAAGTATCATAATAAAACCAAGAAAAAATTTTTTTTTCGGGTAAGTAGGTACCTCCCCAACTGGTGAAGTGGGGATGTTTTTTTTATTTGCTATAAGCCTATAGTGTGGGGTATCATGAAATAGGTCTTTTAAAAAAAATAAGGGTCTTAAAAAAAAGTTTTTTTCTGAAGTCAATACTTTCGGAGATAATCGCTAACTTTTGATCCGTTGGCCCAAATATCGCAGTGCAGTGTAACTTGTATATAATCATGTTATTTATTACAAATTATTGCTGTTTTTTTTATATTTTAGTTCTTGTTGACAAGCGAAAACACTAAGCCATACTGCTTCAAATAATTACTGAATTGTTTTTTATAAATAACTCGTTCTCATTGGTCAATATAATTTGAAAGTCAGCAGAAGTTACATTTTAGCGCATATAAACGCCATAATCACGTACCACACAAACAAAAAAAAAGATACAAGCAGTCCGAGAAAATGTCTCTGAGATATTTTTCGAAACGTCGTATCTTACTATGAAATTCGAGTTAAAACACGACCTATAACCGTAACGTTTAACATTAGTGTAACTGTTCATGACAATATAATGTACAGTTGTTAAAATTTGACAGCTATACACCTATAGGCAACTTTTCATACTGTGCTTATACAAAAACTTACCACGTTTGCGAGCAGTGTCGTGAAAAGTTTGTTTTTAGGGTTCTGTAGCCAAAATGGCAAAAACGGAACCCTAATAGATTCGTCATGTCCGTCTGTCCGTCTGTCACAGCCAATTTACTCGGAAACTATAAATGCTACAGTAACGAAATTTGGTTAGGATATGTGTTGTATGAACCGCTACAGCATTGTGTTACTAAATTGTAAAAAAAACCATTGGGGTGGGGGCCCTCCACACATGTAACTGAGGGATAGAAATTTCTTTTTTGTTGTATTTAAGCGTGTGGGGTATTAATAGAAAGGTCTTTGAAAATGATATGAAGGTTTATAAATCTCATTTTTATTTAAGCAAATCGTTTTCGAGATATAAGCTCTCAAAGTCTGAACAATGTGTCCCCCCCCTCTATTTTTTAAACTACGCGATATAAAATTCAAAAAAAAAATGTTATTGAAGATCAAACGAGCTTCGCAAGCGAAGTTCGATCGATATTATATGAGTACGCTTCATTCGAAGATATAATTATACAACAATGTAGTACTTTTATTCTACTGGCAACTTCGCACACTATTTGAAAGACACTGATTTGACCGGTTCTTGATAAACCCCACCAGTGGCGCCCTTCTTCTTACTCCGGAGCGCGCTCCAGTTAATATCGTCATTCTTTTTAGAGATACATAACTTTCATACTGGGGTAGGGTGGGTGGGAACTTATATCTTCGAATGAAGCG
Source organism: Thaumatotibia leucotreta (assembly GCA_025490895.1). Lineage (NCBI taxonomy): Eukaryota > Metazoa > Arthropoda > Insecta > Lepidoptera > Tortricidae > Thaumatotibia > Thaumatotibia leucotreta. The sequence continues at coordinate 41,253 of JALPQI010008548.1, forward strand.
TACTCATATAATATCGATCGAACTTCGCTTGCGAAGCTCGTTTGATCTTCAATTATATTTCGTCGCTTCATTCTTAGATATAATTATACAACAATGTAGATGTTTAGAGTTGAAAGTTTTGTTATTATTGTAGATAAAATGTCCACAATACTGTGTATTTCATAAATAAATGACATATGTAAGTAATGAGATTCATTTATTATTTTTCAACACACTTGCTCGTAACGTAGGTATTATTGAACCGCTATTAGGCTCATAATCTAGGATATTAAACACGCGTGCTTTTTCATTACGTTATTGTTCTAGTGCGGTAATAACATAACCCGACCAAGTATGTTTGCAAGTATTTCCAAGTATTATGTCATGTAGATGAAGCATTCGAATTTAGTCAGGTTATGTTTATTTTTTAAATTGAGCAAAGTTTTGTCATGTGGCAGAAATAGCGGAATCCAGAATATTATTACAAAATACTATAAATTTTCGTAAATAAATAAATAAAATATTAAAATTGTGCATCCAAATTATCAAGTAATTATATTAAATGTAAAGTTATCGTATTTTTATTTTATAATAATCGTTAATGATTCTCAGTTTTTTTTTAATATTGGCTGTTTGTCGATAGGATTGCTGTCTTACAAATTCGTGCGCGTTTAAAAATTTGCGCGCGCCGTTTTAAAGTCACCATTGTATTTTTTATTCGGAGTGGAGTGAATTTAAAATGTTTGTTGCGTTTATTTTGTTGTGTTTACTGTTATTACTTTTATGTGAATTGTGAACTTCAAGTAATGAACAAGAAAAAAATAAAAAGGTTAAACGTTACTTTGGGATAGGACCTAAGTAAGTAGTAGGTAATTACCTAGCAACAAAGGTTAGTAAAAGTGTTACTAAAAGTCGGTTATTCCTCGCAAGTGTGTTGAAAAACGTCGTATAAAACTCGTGTGCATTGATCATTATACTCTCTGCTATCTTATGCGCGCTCGCTTGCAGCTCGCGCGCACAATATCGCCTCGAGTATAATGATCAACTTAGCACACTAGTATCATAATGTACTATTATCATCCTTAATAATTAATCAACAAAAATGAAATTAATCACTGTTAGGCAAACAGACTGATCTTGCAAAGATCCCGTCGTCCGTGAGATGACGACGATAAAATTTAACAAATGTCTGTGACCTGCTAGTCCACCCGGCTGTCTTACGGATGGAGTCGATTGAAACGCCGGAGGCATGTGCAGCCGACGTGGCGGCGTGACGCGTGCTGTGCGCGCCGAACACTGACACGTCCACTCCTGCCTCTCTTAAAACTTGCTTGATCCAACGACTGATGGATTGTGAAGAGGCAGGTTTGTGTGGCTGTTTGATAGTTAACAAAAGACTTTGTGAATTATTTCTGATATCTCTAGTTTTCTCGATGTATTCTTGGATGACTGTAGCCGGGCAGACGTTGCGGTTTTCATTAAAGTAAGGTAAAACTAGAATAGGCTGTTCTCTACCAGCCGCAGATGTTTTGATAATATCTGAGATAGCAATCTTAACTCCACTGGGGCCGATTTTTATATTATTAAGTTTAATGAGTGAGAAAGTCTGCACTCTGTGGGCTGTGCATAGCGCTAATAAGACCACCGCTTTCTTGGTGATTCTCTCTAATGAGAGATTAGTGTTAGGGTACCACTCAGATATGTAATCTAGTACAATTTGAGGGTCCCAGGTTTCACAATACTTAGGGGCGGTAGGTCTTGACTTAAATGCGCCTCTTAGAAGCCTCTTGGTTTGGTCATTGACACAAATACTACTACCTAAAAGCAAGGAAAGTGCAGACCTATGGGAATTTAACGAACCGTATGAATCTCCCATACGGAATCTCTCTGATAGAAATGATAAAACGTCAGAGCCCGAGCCGTTCAGGGGGTTAAGAGTGCTATCTGTACAAAACTTCCACCATAACTTATATGTCACATTATATTGTGACAGAGTGGTTTTTGCTAGTGATGCCAGCATAAGATTTAGGGCGACTGGTGGAGTCCCGCGTCTGATAAACGCGAGCCGGAGAGCGTCGCCGCAGCCAGGGTAAACGCCTGTTGACCCCTATAATAAAGATATTGAACATCATTATCGGGATCAAGAAAGAAAATTTCCGAGTTTACTAGACGACTTAATAGCGGAAACCATGGCTGCGACGGCCAGTAAGGAAATATAAATATACCCTCTGCTTTATCGGTGATTATTTTACGTAAACACCTCAGGATCAGAGGAAAAGGTGGAAATGCGTAAAAAAACCAGGAAGACCAACATAGCGTAAAGGCATCTACCGTTAAAGCATCGGGATCTTGTTTCCATGAAACATAATTTAAACATTTAGCATTGGTGCGAGAAGCGAAAAGATCAATGTCGGGTTCACCAAATTTGAGAGAGATTTTTTGAAACCCTCTATTCGATATTTCCCATTTGATGTCGGGGTTTATTCTTCTGGACTCTTCGTCTGCTTCTTTGTTCTCTTTTGTACTAATATATGAGGCAAAAAGCCAGATGTTACGCTTCTCACACCACTGCCATATGTTCCTAGTGATATCATTTAAATGGGGGAATTGTATTCCACCCATTCTATTGATATAACTTACGGCTGTCGTATTATCTATACGCAACAAAATAGCACACTCTCGTTTATCTCGAGCAAAGCATTTTAAGCCTAAAAAGACTACGAGCAATTCTAAATAGTTAATATGGAATATTGTTTCCTCTACTTTCCATCCTCCGTGTACACGTTGATTTTCGCAAAATGCCCCCCATCCAGTACGGCTAGCGTCAGTAAATATCTCAAGATCGAAACTTAATTCTCCGATTGGTTTACATGTAGTTTCGATAGTGTTGAGCCACCAATCTAAGTCACATACAATTTCAGGATTCAAAGTCATGCTAGCGTTATAGGTATGACAAATGTTCTTGTAATGCCAAGAACTTTAGTCGTTCTAATCGCTTGGTGTACATCCAGCCGTACTGTATGGCTGGGCAAGCGGCAGTCAAAGTTCCGAGAAATTGAGCTAAGTCACGTATTTTGCAATTTTTTAACAATTTAAATTTGTTTGTTAAGTTTGCTATAGTGTTGCGTTTTTCCCTTGGAATAGATAATGTCATTGCCGTGGAGTTAAAAATAAACCCTAAAATACCTACAACATTGTTGTGGTTTCAATTGAACTTTTGTCATAATTAATTATGAAGCCTAGGCATTCAAGTAGGCGCATGGTTTCAGTAACATTACGAAGGCATTCATCGTAATTATGTCCTATGCACAAAATGTCGTCTAAATAAACGACATTTAAAAATCCCCTTATGACGTAGATGGGATACGGCTTCCTTTATGAATTTTTGTGAAAGTTCTAGGCGCGATAGATAAACCATAAGGCAAAGCATTGAACTCGTATAAAATACCTTCAGTTGAATCACCATCATTAAAAATAAACCTTAGGTATTTTCGGTATGAAGGTTTAATTGGTACAAGCAAAGTAAGATTCCTTTAGGTCGATTGTAGCCATGAATCCGTCTTTCGGAATTAACTTTATGGCTGTCCGGTAATCTTCCATCTTAAAATGTGTTTTTATAACAAATTTATTGAATGGTTTTAAGATTTAGAATAAATCTCTTACCACCGTTGGATTTTCGGGGCCAAAAATATTTTCGATAAATATTGATCTGGTACAGGTTCACATTTATCTATCGCGCCCAATGCTAGTAAATTTTTTACAGCCAGTTTCATATCTTCTAATTCATGTTGTGAAAATGAATTTGTAGGTGCAATACATTGTTTAACATTATTATTACGTAAAGGGATCGGAAAACCTTCTCGAATCCATTTCAATACTACAGTATTTTTCGTAATTAATGTCCAACATTCATAGAATGCTTGTAATCTGCCGGCATGAACAGCTGGCATGATAGCGAGAGGCGCTCGCCCAGTTTCCCTGGAAGCGCGGTCGAGAGGTCGACGGCTGGGGCTGATTAGATCCACTTGCAGTGGCCTTTTGAGGTGCTGGAGATTTTTTGATCTGGAGACCTTGTCTCTCGATGGTCTTGGATGCCTTTATTTTTCGGCGAGTTTTTCGCCGAAAAGAGTTTCATCCCTCTTTACATCACGTACCACATGCAAGAAGGCTTTGTCTAAGCCGGGGGTTATGAGTTTCACTCTCGCTTGCGTCTCATTGAAATGTAGATCAGATAAAATTCTGCAGCCATCTGAGATAGATTTTATGGCTTGGATCTTATTCTGCTTGTCATCGTTAGTGAGAAGTAAAGATAATCCTTTACCCACTGCTGATATTCCCAGTCCAAGTTGGTTCTGATTCATTTCAATCTTCTTGTCTCGGCCCTAGCTATGTCCGAAATTGCCGCTGAAATTTCAGCATTCAAACTAGGGGCTCGCAGGAACTTACAGTTCTCTGGAATTGTGTGTTCCTTCACAAGGGCTTCCTTTTTATCTTTAGGTATACCCCTTAGATAGTAAGGGCAACCAACGCTGAGCCAGGTCCTGATGAATTTTATCACCGTATGTAGGTACGTCATCTGCCGAATCGCCTAACGCCGCCAATAGCTCTGCGTCTAGTAAAGCAGGAGCTTCCTCGAGTGGGGCTTCTGTCTGTTGAGGGCGTAACATCCAATGGTTGACCTTCAGGGCAATCATCCAGATCATCCACGATGTTCATTTGCTCATTATCTAAAACATTTACGAATGATTAGTATCATTTTTTTTTTTTTGAGGGTACATGAACAAAAAAGTTGTCAGTGCGTGCTTACAGCCGAAACTGATAAAACAAACGAAAATCAAATGTGAATATTACATGTCTACAAGTTTCGGTTAACATTACGGTTAAAGAACAAAAACTATTGTTTTGTCTTACGGGCACCTCTTTGGATACACAATACCGTCGTGTTGTCTCGCGGACAACCCCCTGGGTATACATAATTATCGTGTTGGCTCACGGACAACCCTTGGATATATTGTACCATCGTGTTGTCTCACGGACAACCCCCTGGATATATTGTACCATCGTGTTGTCTCACGGACAACCCCTTGGCATATTCATAATTATCGTGTTGTTTCACTGACAACCTCTAGATATATTGAATCATCGTGTTGTCTCACGGACAACCCCCTGGTAAATAATTGCTATCGTGTTGACTCACGGTCAACCCCCAAGCTTTAAACAGCTAATAGTTAGCAGCCGTGTATACATATCGAGGGTTGCCTGGTGAAACCCTATAAGTACGTGACACCTAGTTTCGAGAAAAATGATGTTAAAGGTTTATTGTCATCGGACACTTATTTTGATACATAGATTCGTAGTTTTATGAGTGGTTTGTGAAAAGCAATTTCATTCGCTTTAAGTTTATCTATGTTTTAGTTATGTAACTCATCTAGTTTTCCTGTAAGATAACATTTTTACCAAGGGGTATCGACTTATTGGGTTTACGCATAAATAAAAAAACCATATTTGTTACTAGGAGGGTTTTATTACCAAATAAAAACTTAAAAAATAGACGATCTGAAAGTAATAACGGTATTATTCTACATCTGAAAAAGTAAGTGCTATGCCAACAAACGTTTTAAGGCTTCTTATCCATCCATGATACTCTTCAGGTATAATTCAGTATGTTTCAGCGGGGCAAAGTGCTTCTGATGAACAGTTTGTCTATGACTAGACCTAGTGATTCAACGGCAAATTAAAAAAATAATAAGCTGTTATATGAAAAACAATGAAGATGGCAAGTTTACATGGTTTTGAAGATCCGCACATTGTTTTACGTTACCTATTGTGTTTGTGGTACTCATACTTTAATTGAAAAA